>VYYJ01000098.1:0-110102 GCA_021029165.1 Cyphoderus albinus | reverse complement strand
CCAGTCAGACAGGAGTATGGTAAACTTCGATATTTCAAGTGGGTACTGCGGGATTTCTATGGGTAAGCAGTACCCTTACGTAAAACATACGTTTTAAAGAAAATATTTACGGATATTTCTTTAATTATTTTTCAGAGCTTTTACAGAGCTTTTTCGAGACGACACAGAGCATCCACAACTAACGTCAGTTACGAGGAGCGCCGGACCAAGGAGCTCCAGATTCCCATTGATTCTGATTCCAGTATGGAAGTCTCCAAGAAAGACTGGAGCTCCTGGGCCGGGTCAATGACATGATCAAGGGCGTCACCTCGACCAAGTTGGGTCAAATGTTAATGACCTGATCACCCGCGAGCTGACCTACATCCGGATCAACGTGTCGCCGAACTTGATGACGATGACTTCTCTGAGGAAGCGGATCGCCAACACTTTTTTCCCTGCTGTACCAAGACCCCCTGTTCAATCAGGAAGCGAAGCAACTTCAAAAAGTGACTTTCGACTACAAGAAGCTGCGCAAGGACATGGCGCAGTGCAAGGGCTGCAGTGCCGTGAAGAGTTCACCATTCAGCGGGGTGTCGTCGTCACCGCCAGATGAAGGAGCTGCATGGGTCTCTACAGGACCGCGGTTAGACTCAAACCGAACTCCCCAGTTATTAATATTATTATCAGGTTAATTTATTCTTTATTAAACAACATCTGGTGTTTACATATTACATCAAAGACCTTCAAAACATATTTAATGCTTTACACAAGAAAGGAAATTTTTAGATATAATAAACTAATCAAATATTTTGAACAATATAACATTAGTTAACATAATTAAAGTTTTACACTTAAATTAGCGAAAAACAAGAAATCATACATCAGAATGAAAGACGTTAATTTGCTTTTTCATTGATTTTAGCCAACTTTAAGGCTGATGAAGTTCTTCTGACAAATCCTTAGTTTCAAAAGACACGTCCGCTACGTTTCCCAATTGCAGCTTAGCAAGGGCGTGCTGCGGGTTGTGTCGGTAGATGATCGTGCCCGGGGTCTGAACCACCTGTAAATTGTAAATAAAAAATAAATGTTTGCCCGTCACCAATATTTTATTAAATTTGGTATTTCCGTATTAAATGAGTAATTACGGGGAAACAGCTAAGTCCTTTCTCCAGCAACAGTTTTGGCAAAGGAGCGACCTTGCTATCCGTGGGATAATCAGCCTTGTCACTGTCTCCGTCCACTCCTTCAAGCCAGGCATCACGAATCTCTTCCTCAACCACCTTTTTCACAGCCTCCTTATCTTTCAACAAGTAAGCAAACAAAATCTGGTTTCCCCCAGCCGCGTTAAAGTTGATCGCCTTTGTGAAAGAGCTTTCCCAGCCAATACCGCCTATGTCCAAATTAAGACTGCCCGAACCTTTATGCAAGAACAACTTGGAGCTCGAAACGCCGGCCAGCCAAACCGTCCGCTTCCGTTTTCCTCTCTTGCCTTCTTGAATAAAGTTGACCAAAGCATTGACACGGTCCTCAAGTTCAGCAGGAAATGTGGTATCTTCAGTTATATCCAGTAAACGATCCTGTAAAACGTACGCCTTACTACGAAAAAAAAAATGAAAATGAATTAAAATTAAAATTGTGTCGTTGGCTTTACAAGAAACGCAAAGCCAACGCTGAGCGTTGGTAGTTAAGGTGATTTCTAAAAACCTCGAAACAATGGCCAACTGGCCCCTGACCTGTCAAAGCTCGTAGTAAAAAAAATACGTGACAACAATTCCTAAAAAGTATACAATTCTAAATAATCTGTATTCATTAAAATTTTGGGTCGGCTTCCCACTTCCCCGGCATTTGTGAGATAGTATAAGATTACTACCTGATTTGATAGAATAGGAATATGCGTTTCATTCTAATTAATAACAATGTGACAATACGTTTAGATTTAGTCTGCTAATTACCCGTATAATAATGATAGCACACTTGCGAGTTCAATACGCGCCTTCTTGTTTTTCTCCATTTGTAACAACTTAGTCATCAGTCCTTTGGTGCCACGGGCGTCGCATCTATCAATTCGCTTTACTCGAATCAGCTTCTTATCGACGCCAACGAAGCCGACGTCATAAGCACGCATTGGATTGTAATCGCCAGTCACGCATCGGTATAATAAATTGTTTAAACTGGTTTCCTTGAATTTCTCGATTTTGACGGCCATTAAACCAAGCCTTTTCTCCAGACTTTCCGCAGGTAAAGAGAGGTAGAGCCTCTCAAGTGCATGGGGGATCTCAGTCAACTCCAGATTTGATATGTCCAGCTGTAGTTGACGAAGACTTTCCTGACGCAAATTAAACGAGGCGAGTCCCTTTAATTTACAGTCTTCGTCGACTTCATCATCTGCATCTTTAGCAATGCCAATCACCGATGTCAAGTTTCTTGTTGCATGGCTTTCCGTAGAAACAGGTTGATCTTTGATCTCCATTGCTGTCGTACCTCCCGAGTTTTCAGTGACAAGCGGTGTCCTTGCCCTTCCGTTGCAATTGATGGAATTGTTAACGATGATGCCAGCAATTGTTATTTCAGGTAAATGGGGAGAAACGTTCACTTCTTCCAACCCGATTCCCAGGAATGTTAAAGTTTCCAAGACACTCAATTGTTTTCGGTCATCATTTTTCAGACAGACGAACCAGGTGGTTGTGGTCGAATTATTGTCGTTCACAACCCGGTCACTTGTTTCTTGGCAATTCTAAAAAAGCAAAAAAAATTAAAAATTAAAAATGAATTCAAGTTAAAAGCAAATATCATTTCTGTGAGAGATCATAATCATCAGTAGTTCAGCATAATCCAAATCATGCTTTAATTTTTTATGCTTTTTAGTTAAAATGACATTCAACCAGGAAACTTTATAATTTTAACAACAATTAGTGATAACTAAGCATTATTAAGCATCGATAATTAATATTTGTTCTCACATTGACTCCAACGTCATCGTCTTCCCCTTGTCCTGTTGGATTCTCCAGTTGTTGTTCCACAACTTCTCGAGCTTCATCTTCTACGTCAACCTCCGTTCTTGGCGTCTTCGAAGGCCCGTCACTAGTGGTTTCTTCGCTTCTAAGTCTTTTGCTTGTGGTTCCCATCATATTTGCTCAGCGAGATTAACTTTATTAAATTTAAATCTCACTATTCTCACTCACTATAATCACTAGTTTTAGTTTTGCTAACTAATGTTAAGCTAGCAATAAACAAGCTAATGTTTTTGTATTTTAGAAAAGTTTTTCCAATGTGAAAGGCAACAAACCAAGACAAAATCAAACTCAAACTGAAGAGCTCAACCAGACCAGAGCAAAAGTTGTAAGAACGAAACAAACGAGAGCTGAGCTGAGCCGCAGCGCAAACTGCGTGGCAACGAGATGAGGTTGCTACGAGAGCACGATGCACGATGTTTCTGGAAGAGTCTAAATTTCCAACGGACAATTCTGTCGATTGCACTATTCGTCGATGCGATGGCGAGATTTCACTTGCTGGCAATTCCGGCGTATTTAAGACGTAAAAAAGTAAACGTAGGTAGGCTTGCTGTGTATTGCTTACTCACACTCGCATAAAAATGAAAAATGCAACAACGGCCACTGCTGGGTAGGGTAGCAGAGCCCTGCATTTAGCTTTCCCTCACACCTCACTTAAAACCTCGCCGATTTGTAAACCACAACCCCCCCCCTCACCGGAAACCTTGCCGACTTTTAAACCTCAGCCTCACCTCACAAAAACACCTCACTGAGTCTAAACCTCGGACCTCACCTCAATGTTAAATCTCCTAAAATGTACACCTCAACTCCTCAAACCTCACCATAAATTATTAGACCTCGGGACTCCACCTCACCTCACGAGGTTCCAAGATATATAAATACCCTAATAAATCCAAAATCGCGGAACTAAATTTTTCTTGCATTTTTCTTCTGGGTCAGGCGGTTAACTTTACTGAACGCCTTGCGATTGGCCGGTTTTAGGGGTAGTTTTTCTAAATGGCAATTTCGTCCCAGTGGACATTGCTACACGTCTTTTTCTAACGCAATTAAGAATATTATTAATTGCTGTTTGACTGAGGTTGATTTTGTCCAACAAAAGTTGCTTCCTGAGTTGACGAGTCGAGTAATTAAGTCCGGAAAGTGCCAAAACGGGACCCTCCCACTCTGCTGGAAGTATCTTTGGCATTTTGGATCTGACGCTTTTGAAACTTTGCACACTAACACTTAACAAGTTTAACTACTGAACAAAACAAACCGCAACTTTCAATATGCCTGCACTGGTCAGCTGTGACGACCTAAACTTGAGTTTATTAGGGTGGAACAGCTATTGTAGTGCAGAATATAATGTCATGATGAAAACATTTGTTTCTTGTTACAAAATTTCACAATACGATGCATTCCATTCTCACACTCATTTATAGTGCTGTATTACATTTAAACTTACATTAATTTTCCTTCTTTTATGTTAATATTTCAGAATTACTGGTTTTATGCACATTTTCAATGTCACCTAAAGTCTTTGCTTTCGTTGAAATAAATAATTATTAAACTATCATTTCCTCCGTGTTTCGGAGTAACTTTTGCCAAACTACATTAGTTGGCATACTTCACTTCTTATCTATGCGAGAAAATTTTAGTCCAAGGGATTTGGTTACGGGTAATTTCCTAGTGTCCCTTGCAACAAAGTTGTGAGGCGCCGGTCCACGGGTCTTTCACCCTGTCTTGTCGGCTGCTCATGCAAATTTTTAGATTTCTCAAGAAATACAACTTTGTGGAAAGATTTTGAAAAGGACGAAATAACGTGTTTGGCAGGAGAGGAGCATTGTTTTTGAGTTGTTGACTTTACTTACCATCCCATGTCATTCATGTTTATGAGTGGTTATCTCGTCATTTAACATTATTATGTAACCATTTCATAATGAAAAGAAACATGATTTTTAGCGGTTATGTCACATTATTGAAGTAGCATTTGCATTAACAATAAGAATTTTTTTTAAATTGTATTAAATTATGAGTCTTTATCCCATATTTGACATTATGCATAATTACATATTTCCGTACTACCATTTTTGAAATGTGCAGGCATGTAAATAGAAACGGAAAAGTAAATCCCAATTCACCAATTCCTTTGAGTGCTCGGTAGTCTTTCTCCCTTTTCCGTCTTCCATTCAATTTTTCATAGTGCATACAAAAGTTTTTTGTGCTTCCAAGCTACAATTCTGGCCAGGCCGACCAGCCATGAGACACCGAAGAGCCCTGTACCAGATCCACTTCATGAATAACTTTGTTTGTTTTTTTCAAGTAATATTGTACTAACGATCCCTTCGACCTCGTGCCGTGTACTTGTATTTTTTCTGACCAGACTCCATTATGTATTGGGAAGCCACCAAAGTTCTGTATTATAAGATAAGTAAATATACTTTCTTCCTAACTCTTTCCCCACTCTCTGGAGTACTGGAACCTGAACAAGTACCCCGACAACAACAACAAAAGCCGTTGCACTGCCACGATTCCTCTATTGTACATCATCAAACTTGTTTTGAATTCTGAGAAGGAGAATAAAACACTTTATTCCAAGCACACTCTTATTATTATTACAATGTGACAGAAAAGGATTTTCAAAAAATACACTATTCACAAAACACACATCTCTCTGCTCTTCAAATAATAATGGCAATATGCTCCTGTGGAATACGAATTTACATTTACCATTATAAATAAATAAAAGTTGAAAAGGAGAATTTTCCATCCTGAATTTGTCATTTTGTGGAAAACCATCACCGGAAGAGTCCCTCCAACAAGGGAGCATGTAATATACATGCATTGTTTGGTTTTTGCATGCACGGAGATGGAAGCAAGGGAAAAGTGAGGCGAAAAAAGTAATTTTCGTAGTGACTCCGTTAACAGCAAAGTTACCGAGCATTGAAATTTCTTTGTCATTTTCAACTAAATTTTTCAAATGTGTTTGCAGTCTACAGGACTTCTCTAGGATTGATTTAATGTTGAGGATAGATAAACAATGCAATTCGTCGTGTGCACACTAACCAATAACTTTCTCAAAATTTTCCTCTAGTACCTCCACAATAGCAAATAATTTGAGATTTCGTTCAACTGGAAAATAGAACATTTGTGTTCAGTCTTAAACTACATATTTCTGAATCACAGGTGGGTGGAATGTGTTTCACCTTTCCAATCATTATTCAGAAGAGAAATCCATTTCCACTTTGGAGGGTGACGTAAACCAAACTCACGATTTAAACTCAATAACCTGTATATTTTAGATACTTTCTGGATTTGTATTCAAAAATACTTTCGAAATTTCAAATGCCAGAACAGCAATAAACTGTAAAATGTCAAATTAAAAACTATTAAAAGTAGTATTGAGTAATAAAATATTGCCACGTGCAAAATAATATAAAATTTAAGTTTTTGGATATTTTTATCCGATTTCGTTTTATTTTCTTTATCTATTGTATAGCCATACTCCTTAGTTCAGATTATATAACAAAATTTATGATGTAAACGTTTGTGCAACCATTTTTATTGCCGATATTTTTACTGTCAAGATTGCAAGTTACAAATAGACATTAATTCTCATGAACAAAATTAAATAAATTTCCACATCTTGACATACTCTTTTCCGCTTTCTTCAAAACGAGGCCGTTTCTACTAGTTCGACTGACGTAACTAGAATCATACAATACAACAATGCAAGCGAAATATGTGCAAATGAAGATAGCGTGACTAAATGTAGGCGAACTAAAAAAAATGTGTTAATATGGCTGAGGTGTTTTTATGTAGTTGCTAGTATTCCCTCTTCAAACGATTTTAAACGGTAGCTACAATTAACTGAATTCAATGTCTACCGTTTTCTTACAGTTGCCAGTTTGCATTTGAAATGAAAAAAATGTACCGAATTCGTTAGTTGAGTAGTTTCTGAAAATAGGATGAGTACTGCGTTGTACATCACACTCGCGTCTTTATTCTTCATGAATGTGTGACACTGTGACCCGCGGTTGGATTTGCATTTGTATGAAATGCTTTCACCCGTGTCTACTTTTAAACAACCTTTGCTGAAATAGACTTGATTATATACCGTAACTTATGAAAGTTGATGTTTTCATAAATCTATAGCATATTGCAGACCGCACTGTGAATTTTGTTGAAACATCACTTTTCATAACACTCCGAAATTGAATTTCTTTGAAAATTTCAACATCAAAGTTGTGGTGAGTACTTATCCGACCACTTGTGAAGTAGCACCTTTCAAGTATGTAATTCAATTGTAAAAATATCATGAAAGGCGAGGATGATAATGGCGGGGGAAAGAGAAACATGGAAATAGAGTGGAAATGTGTTTGTGTCGTCGGTCTTGGAACACGGCTTTTCTATACGTGTCGACTTTCAGAACAGGCTAAATAAAGGACTTTACCTGGAAGCCGAAATAAAATCGTTGTTCGAGTAACTTCAAGAGAGACAACCTCTTGCTCTCTGAATGATGCTCTTACTTGGGTTCAGATATCTCCTGTGTCCTAGATATTCTACTTCGTGACACTCGTTATCCTTCCAAAGGCATTTTGTGGTTTCGAAATACATTCAAGCATTTAAATGCTGGAAGCTAATTTTGATATGAAGAGGGGTTCTTTGTGATAAAAACACATGCATTTGCTTGGAATAATCTTACAAATTTTATAGTCGCATCGTGACTCTCCAAGAAGGATATATAAAATAATAAAATGTTTGCGGTTGAGTCTTTAGAACTTCTTTATAAATACACGGTAACGTTAAAGGTGCTCATAGTACTAAACAAGGTCATACTCTTCAATCAAATTATATTTAGGGCTTTCATACGTATCCAATTCGATGATTCCTCAAGAAAATAGAAATCTGTGATGTGTCGTGTTAAAGTGAAAGGAAGTAAAATGAATAGAAGACGGTCACATTCGTCTATGATTCGTCTGATTTATAATTTAAGCGTATACTTAATTATTGATTATAATTATTGTCTATACAGGCAAATCGGTGCACGGACTATGTTTGCTTGGGCAGTATAGTGTCTTTCCCGAATTCGAAATCAATTTCAGTGACATGTCGGCCTGTAGAAGAAGTTAAAAATTTAGCAAAGGACTTCTTTGATCAGTACTACACATCCATTAAAAGGTAAAAGTATCCCACGCATTTGATTCGAAATTCCCTTTTGTCTATAATCTAGCCCGTACATAATTTTGTGGGTCATTAATGATTGATGTTACGAAGGTACAACTCCTCATCGCACACACAGAGGTGGGAACAAGTCCTCACCGAACTTCAAGAGACCGGAACGTACAACTTGACCGAGACTGAGTTAGTTTATGGAGCAAAGCTTGCTTGGAGAAATTCAGTCCGGTGCATTGGAAGAATCCAATGGGCCAAATTGCAGGTAACCTTTTTTATCAGGAAGCTCTAGATTCTTGATTTGTAATAATAATGTCCAAGTAACTATCTGAAACTTTGCAGGTGTTTGATGCACGAAGTGTCACGACTACGACAGGTATGTTTGAAGCTGTCTGCAAGCACATTAAATATTCCACCAACAAGGGAAATATCCGGTAAATGAAATTTTACTTGTCATCAACTTTTTAGGAATAGTTTGTATGTATGTTGAATTCATAAATTTGTTGTCTCTTTTCATAGGTCTGCAATTACCATCTTTCCCCAGCGAACAGATGGAAAGCATGACTTCAGAATATGGAATCCACAATTGGTCAGTTATGCTGGATACAAGCAGCCCGATGGAACCACGCTTGGTGATCCATTGAACGTTGAATTTACAGAAGTATTACACTTTTTTGGCTTGAATATTTAGTGAATTTATTGACACTCTAGTTGTAAGTAGTTAGGAGTTGACATTGAACATATTTGTCCACTTAAGGTCTGCACAAAGCTGGGGTGGAAAGGAAAGGAGATAAAAACAAAATGGGATATTCTACCACTGGTTCTTTCTGCAGATGGCCATGACCCCGAGTATTTCGAAATCCCCTCAGAATTGATTCTGGAGATTTATATTGTTCATCCAAAGTAAACTAAAAGATATTTCTTTGAATTTGAGTTAAATTTAATTATGAACCAGAAGAAGATAAAATTATAAATAAAATGAAGTAAAATGAAGTAAAATTTGTAAATAAATAAAAATTATAAAATGTTACAAATTTTGTTAGCTTTGAGTGGTTTGCCGATTTGGATCTTCGTTGGTACGCTTTACCAGCCGTTTCAGGCATGCTATTTGACTGCGGGGGTCTGGAGTTCACAGCTTGTCCGTTTAATGGATGGTACATGGGTACCGAAATTGGGTGCAGAGATCTTGGCGACGTTCATAGATACAACGTGCTTGAAGTATGTATTCTTGATTAAATTATTCTTGAAGAAATTGTTACGTGTTTAAAGTTCTATTGTATGCATAATATTTATTCATAACATTAGGAAGTGGCCATCAGAATGGGACTTGACACAAAAAATCCCACAACACTCTGGAAGGATCGTGCAGTGGTCGAGCTTAACCTTGCTGTTCTGTATAGTTTCCAAGTAACAAATTTACAACTAAATGATATTACACGATTTGAAATCGTCGATTTTAACCAAGCTTTGTAAATACAAATTATCATCTCATAAATCCAGAAAGCAGGTGTAACCGTCGTCGATCATCACACAGCATCCGAGTCGTTCATGAAACATTATGAAAATGAGATGAAGGTGCGAGGTGGTTGCCCCGCTGACTGGGTGTGGATTATTCCGCCAATGTCTGGGTCCTCGACATCTGTATTTCATCAAGAAATGGCATTATATCATCTGAAACCCAGTTACGAATATCAGGATCCAGCATGGAAGACTCATATTTGGAAGAAAGGCTCTAGTCCAAGGGATGGTGGCTCGACTTTGGGTCACGCTAAAAACAAGAAAGGAAACCGGCGAAAATTTCACTTCAAGGAAATTGCTCGTGCTGTCAAGTTCACATCGAAATTATTTGGGAAAGCTCTGTCAAAGCGGGTGAAAGCTACAATTCTGTACGCAACGGAAACTGGTAAATCAGAAATGTATGCGAGAAGATTGGAAGAAATTTTTGGTCACGCATTCAATGCTCAGGTAGATTATACAACCAATCTTAAGATGTTTTTCAGAATGATTTCATTTTCATTATTTCGATTAAGATTGAAATTGAAATTGAATTGAAGTTTTTAATTGTTCATTCATGGTAAAAATGATTATTTCCTCGAAACTAAATTTAGGTGCATTGCATGGACGAATACGATATCATCAATATTGAACACGAAACGCTAATTCTTGTCGTGACTTCTACATTCGGCAATGGCGATCCTCCTGAAAATGGAGAGGTATTCATAAAGCATGATATTATTTACCTTTCAACTGGCGATTGCATTGTTAATTGTGTCTCCCGATTCTAATTGTATGTGAATATGTTATATATTTGTTTTGTGTGTGTCTTGCATTTCTAGTCCTTTGCACACAGTCTTTACGCCATTAAAATGAATCAAGGACTCAGTTTGGGTGCTGACAATCTCAGGTAATCACATATCAATGTTACATTATGTATTTCTTAAATTGTTTTATGTACAAAATGTGGGCGTGTTACTGTTACTCTATTTGATATTAATTGTATTACAACAATGTGTGTAGAATTTAGTTATTTTGCATGTCGTGGAAAGCATGCTCGTGCTCGTTTTATCAACTCGTTCGTTCTTTTAATTTTAAGCATGGCAAGCTCGAAATCATTTATAAAAATGAACAGTCAGACAGACGTCGCAGCGGAACGACGATTTGATAGAAATGATTCTCTGAAAGGCAGTCAAATCTCAGACATTATGTCCGATGACAATCTGGGACCTCTCAGAAATATCACGTACGTAAATACCGTCAAACTTATTTTATATCTGTGATGCTATTATTGACTGGCGAGATAAAATATTATAGCAATGATTCCGTTTTAACCAAAGGTTTGCCGTGTTTGCGCTGGGATCCAGTGCTTATCCAAACTTTTGTGCATTTGGCCGCTACGTAGACAATCTCTTGGGGGAGCTGGGAGGCGAGAGGTTGATGAGGTTAACAATGGGAGACGAGCTTGCCGGACAAGATCAGGCATTCCGAACATGGGCAGCTGAATTGTTTCAGGTTCAATTTTACAATTACGTGTACAATTTTATAAATTGTGCAAAATTACAGAAGCTAACGTTAATTTCAACCTAATAGACTGCTTGCGACTCGTTCTGTCTCGATTTCGACAAGAATATGGCAGATATATCTGCGGCTTTGAAGTCGGACACACTTTCACCGGAGTTTGTAAGATTTGTGTCCCTTCCTAACTCAGATGATGAGGTTCAAGGTAAGGGGAAACATTTTCCGTTTTCAAATGGAAACCGTTAAAAAAAATTGTCAGGTTAATGCAACTGATTTTATATTACTTATGTGATTTTTACTGTAGCATTATCAAAACTTCACAATCGTACAGTTGCCACTTACAATTTGGTAGAAAAGTGTAATTTGCATGAAAGTGAATCAAGGTAGAGCACAATAGTTCAAATATAGAATTTAGCTTCAATGTAGGAACCTGTAATTTGCATTTTAAAATAATGTAACTTTCACAGCCGAGTCACAATCAAGGTAATTCTCCGTAAACGACTAAGTTCGAAAGCTGAATTAAGCTATCAGAGCGGCGATCATGTCGGGATAGTAGCAGAAAATCGCATGGAGCTGGTAAACGTCATTCTAGCGAGACTTGCAAACAAACCCGCTACGGATGATGAACCAGTGCAGGTTCAGCTTTTACAAGAAAAGCATACACCAATGGGTAATTTGAATGATAGTAATTCACCCCTGTGACCGCTTTAGGTTTATTAAATTAAAATGCGGATATGTATTATGATAGGAGTTCAAAAACTATGGATTTCACACGAAAGGTTGCCAAAGGCCAGCATTCGACAACTTTTCACTCGTTACCTGGATATATCTACTCCTCCCAGGCCAAACCTTCTTCAATATTTGGAGCGTTGCACAGAGGACCCCGAAGAACAAGAACGTCTCGGTTCTTTGGCAAAGGTTATTTTGAAACATGTTCACCTGATTTCTTTTCGCCAAATGATAATGTTTAATCACAATTATATTACAAAATTTCATATTTACAAGGATCCGGACGTGTACGAGCATTGGAAACAATTTTACTGGCCAAATCTAGTGACCGTTCTTGAACAATTTCCAAACGTAAAACCAGACGCAACAGTCTTGTGCCAGATGCTACCATTCCTGCAGCCCAGATTCTACAGCGTCTCCTCGTCGCCTGTTGCATATCCTGACGAACTTCATTTGACAGTTGCAGTTGTGAGCTACAAGACGAAGGGTGGTGACGGCCCGACACACTTTGGTGTCTGCTCCAAATATTTAAACGACCTAAAACTAGGTTCTCTTGTCCCTTGCTTCGTTAGGAGGTACAAGCTACGTAAAACTTATTTCGTAATACGTAAAGATATTTCATAGCGTCGTCTGGTAATCGTTGATACTTAAAATAGTGTAGAAATTCATACGTTGATGGAAAGTTTGCCACATATATCGAGCAGAAATATCAAATATTGAAATATCGAATAGTATTTTGTGGCTCGTGTTCTTATCGGTAAATCTGGTAAAGAAACGGAATTGCACTTATGGTCTGCCCTCTGCCATCTACTAAAGATGATATTTTCTGAAACTTTTCGCAGTGCCGTTTCGTTTCACATGCCAGCCGACATGAGTCGCCCTATGATCATGGTTGGTCCGGGAACCGGGATCGCCCCATTCCGTGGATTTTGGCAAGAAAGAAAGCTACGAATGAAGGAAAAGGCAGCAACGAAATTTGGAAGAATGACTCTGTTCTTTGGATGTAGAACAAAGGAGATGATATTATATCGCTCGGAGATGGAACAACTCAAAAGGGACAGCATTCTTTCTGACATATTCTTAGCTCTATCAAGAGAACCATCTGTGAAAAAGGTTTACACTTGCACAGATTTGTACTGCGTACTTTTGACTTTCTTGGCTAATGTGCTTTATCGATGCCTTTCTAATAAAACTAATTTCAACAGACATACGTACAAGACTTGCTGCGACGGGAAGGCGACTCTGTTGCACGCCAGATCATGCAAGAAGGGGGTCATGTCTATGTTTGCGGCGATTGTACGATGGCCGAAGACGTGTATCAAACGTTAAAATCAATTGTACAGGAACGAGGAAAACTCAACGATTCAGAAGTGGAAAACTACATGCTATCACTGAGGGTAACACGCTTTTAAAAGATAACGTCTCTGTTGCTTTTATAGCCTATATTAACGGAGTAGGAACTTTCTACATACATTTTTTTCTTGAATTCCAGGATGACAACAGGTATCATGAAGATATATTTGGAATTACTCATAGAACAGCAGAAGTTCACGAAAAAGTCAGACAAACAGCAATGACGCGAATCGAGTCCAATAATAGTCTCAGCAATGCTTTAGCAGGAAAGTAGGATTGACGTTTTTGAAATAAAATCTATAAAATCAAAAGTGTAGGTTTGACTTTGATTATTCATGCTTTCTTAAAATGCTGATTGACAATGCTATATGTATCAATGTCCCTTGCGTGGGATTTACTCTATATTCTGGTGTTACAAGAGTTGATTCTATTCCATATTTTCAATCATAATTCTTTGCCATAAATAACATTAATAAACATTAAATTGTAAAGTACAGCACTATTGAGGATACATAGTTGCACCAGGCATTTAAAATATTTAAGAGTTTGCAGGAGAGTTAACGCACACATCCTAGATGACGAGAGACATACTCGGACAAACTGGAGCCCGTTCTTTGATTCTTCTAGTTAATTGGTGCCGTTGTTTCATTGGGCGACTCAAGGTTCGATTCAGTGTCGCCACGATAAAAATATATTTAACTTCAATCTCTATCTACATTCCTGACTCCTAACAATTATACAAAATAGTAGAATTGCGTGTTTACCAATTAGTTGGAACTTACTATTCTATGATCATTATTTTAAGTGGCAAGACGACGAAATAACAAAAGTGTTGTAATACTAACAGTCTGTATATTGATACCCTATGATATTCAGTTATATATAATTATGCATACTTTCACTTACCTGAATCAATGCAAATTAAACCCTTTTAATGACTACCGTAAGTCTGTCTCTAATCAAACTTTTTATTGCTACCCAATACACCATGCTAGCATGTTTCCCCTTATCACATTTTCAAATCTGCTAGTGGTGTCTATAATTTTACTCTTTATACCTAGTTACTTTTATTTTACCGGTTTCTGTAATTAATAGGTATAATTCACATGTTTAAGGAAAATTATTCTAGCTCTAGTAATGAAATTTAACCAGTGTTTTGTAGATACTCTAAATAAAGGGAGATTAGAAACGAGTAGAATATAAAATACTAGTAAATACTTTTGTTTATTTTTTCGGGAAGGAAAGTTATTGTACCGTACACATAATTGTGTACTTGGTCAGTAAATGCAGATTATGAAGTAGTGGCACTAATCAAAGAGGAGAAAGTATTAGTCAGAAAGTTTTATTAATGTTTACCAATCCTATTATTTGTGAGAGTACATTGTAATCTTCGAACAAATCATGGTTAATTAAATGATATTTGCGTGTGAAATTTCAGAAATTGTTCATAGGTATGTAACTCTAGCGATGACATGGGAGCACAAAATGTATGCAAGAATGTTTTCCTAAGTCTAACAATCATTACTCTAATTAATTGAATTCTAATTTAATGTTTCAACTCTTGTCTTGTAAAATATCTTATAATACGTTGAATAATACACTGTATTTTTAACCGAAATTATTCACTATGGATTAGTTTATTGAACTTGACATATAAACCAGATTAGGCTAAAAAGATTATATACATAATTTGCTTAGGTCAATTTCAAGTAAAATTTGCAAAAGTAAGGAATTAATTCTTTATAAATCGTATCTTTAACAATGTACCGTTTCTTTTCAATATTAAACTGTTTGGCTTAGTTTTTACGACTCATAATCTACTTTTTAGAATGCAACTGGTAACAAACAAACAGCCATCTGTTGCAATGTATTTTTTAAACGGCAAATTAGGCCAAGCTTCAAATATTGCATATGTAAATATTCTTCCCTACACTTTAAAAGTTGATAGAAATTAGTAGTTTATGAAAAGTCACAAAAAATTCCTGCAACATTCAGATTCCGAAACGCTGCAGTAAGATTTTCGCCTGCATTAATTCAATTTTATACTCATGCAGAAAGCGTGAAATTGAATTTAATTGAATTTAATTGAACGTTCTCAATATTTTGCAATTGGACCGAACTTTCATTTTAACACTATCACAGCTTAATTTCAACAGGCCATCGGAAAAGTAAGTGAGGGTAGATTTATGTTACGTTAAATTAAGTTTTACCTGGTTTATAAATTTCCAAAGATAAGTGCTGAATGTCAGAAAGATTGAATATCGTTCGTTAATAAATTATTCAATTTGGGTAGCATCCAATAACACAATAGGATATTTCGCAATTTTTTAAATGGTAAGACCAGTTTTAAGTGGTGCTTTGACAAATTACTTAAGTGCAGCTTTTTCCTTTTCACATAATCACTTTTCCGGCAAGGTCATGTTCTGTACAGAAAAATGAGTGCAACACTGCCTGCTGGGTTAAAGCAAATTCACAACTCATCGATTTGATTGCTCCTTGGCATAACACATTTTTTGTTGATATCATCGCCATTTGGACATGGTTTTATTTGTAGCCTGCACCCAAGTGAAACTTGTAACATTAAAAATCTGGTTCGCTGGCTGCAATGCTAAAATAGAGCGCTTACAAGATATTTATTTATCTCTTGCCCCTCTAAACCTGCCTTCGCAGACCACCACGATTCTTTGCCAGAAGCATAGTAAAAAAGCATCAGATGATATTATAATAATGTTAGGGAAACCTTTGGAAAAAATGTTTTCTTTTTTTGAGTGGCAAGCAATTGGAAGCTGAGAGTACGCGAGAATGCACTTAGGTGTACGTGCATGCATTTTTAAGAAGCGACAAAAAATGGAGGATAAATCTTTGAAGTAAATCAACTAAAAAATCATAAATGTAGATGGATGGATCAAAGAATGTGTGGAACTGTAGGAATTCAGAACACACGAAGACGAAGCTGGGAGTAGAGAAAACTACTTTTTACCGTTATTATTACAATGACTCGCGTGCATCCACTCTTCTAGTGACTTGTTCCGACAGAAAGATACGGATGTAATGTACATTGTTCACTCATAAAATAATGGATTCAAGTAGTTTAAGCTCATTTGCTAACGGAAAGTCGAGAGGGTTGCTGCTAGAACAAGGACCTAAAGTCAACGGTTCATCTGTTTAGGCCTCGTTTCATTTGAGTCACAAGACTGTAATAGAAGAAGAAAGAAAGAAGGAAAGAAAGAGAGTGTGTGAGAGAGAGTGGGGAGAGAGACAGTAAATGTGGAGGAGAACAAAGGAAAGAGATCGACGAAAGTCCATTGGCGAAGTATTTTGTAGCAGTAAAGTCGTGGTGGTTGGTGGTGGTGGTGAGTGGAAACGCCGCTTCTGCTCCTCGCTTCACATATCTTTTCACCATTTGTCGATGCTCCGTTCTGAACACTGCTCTACACTGAAAACGTTATTTACTCCTCTCAACTAGTCATTACTTCATTTTATTTCTTTCCTGAAAGAAAGAACATGGGCGAGGGGAAGGTAAAAAAGTGTACAAGTAGCTAAAAAGCCTCAATAAAGAGTGAGTCAAGTCAAAGCAAGGCGAGGAAGTAGAAAGGAAAATACAAGAATAGCGACGAGAAATGTTATATACCTATACTTATTTATTCGTAATGCAAGTCAGTAAATAACTGCGATAATAGGCATGCCTAACTAATACAAATAGATATGTGTATTATGTTGAAGGTTGAAATGGCAACTCGCCACTACAATCATTTACCAGCTGGATAAGATACTCCTAGACTGAGTAGAAGCGAGGAACCTCAATGAAGTGAAAAAATGTGATTTGAGTAGAGAGAGCATAAGAATGAGAGAGAGAAAGAGCAAGAAAAGAGAGCAAAGGGGAAACACTCCGTAGGAATAGCAACAGTGATCGTGTAGACATCAAAGGGAAAGGATATGTCTTCTTGAACGATTCCTCCTCCGTCTACCTCCTTCCTCACTCCTCTTCACGATCTCCTTGCTGTTAAAATTATCCGGAGTGGCTCAAGCTTTGTATATCACACGAAATAACAATAAAAAAAGAAACAAGTCAATAGCAGTGAGAGGGACAAAATGCGTTTCTTGTTAAACGTTTACACTTTGTAAACCTTTAGTAATGTCTGTTACTACAACTCAGAAAGAGATCAAATCAGCAAAAAGGAATGGGAGCGCAACAGGGTCATTCAATTGTTTTATGAGATTTTTTTCACGGATACAGAGACCGTTTTACCATCTCGTTGATCTGATTCTCAGATATTTGTTTCTCTGACTTTAGCTCAAGTTGTGGAGTAAAAGGTGAACAAGTAAAAACACATCTCTAATGTACCAGAAATTCAATTGCTAGATAACTTGTCACATTGACTATTTTCATGCTAATCTTAGGTGTGATTTGCAACAGAAGTTAGATCAGAGCCGAAGTAGTAAAATCCACTAAGTGTTAGTGCGAAAATTGAATTGACAAGGAGAGAAAAGAAGCGAGACGAAGCTTTGTTCTGGGTAGTAAGTTAGGCAGAGGGTTGAAGGATAAGAAAATAGCACCGAGCACCACGAGCATCGCTCTAGTATCTAGAACACATCAGGCAAGAAATGTGCTCTCACATTCCCCTCATGCATTCACGAGCTGCTGGGTAGTGGCAGTGGTAGACGCAGCACAGAGTGCAGAGATGTCGAAGTTCTTTGTTCATCACTTATTTAGATGAAAGCTTCTCACTGATCCACCTATGTACATTGCAAACACAAATTCAAAGCTTTTCAGAATGACAGAATTATTTACAATTGAAAACGTGACATACTTTCAAGTGCAAGTTTCAATTTTTCTTGCTCGAAAATTATCAAGTGGAGCAGTGAAAATAACTTTCGGTTCCCAAGTGGAGACCGGCTAGTTAAATAAGCGAAATATTTGTCTAATTTCTCAGAGTAAACCAAATTAAATCTTATCTACAAAATAAAAAGAGAATAATTGAGAGTTAAAAAGGAAAAAGGACAAAGTTTACGAGACTGTGCTCACTATGAATTGAGATGAAGAGGGATGGGACGTAGGAACCTTGGAGGTACCTCTCAGAGTTCTTCAAACATGGCTGGAACAGAAGAGGATCATTCCCCTGCAGACACAGGGGTGGCTGACGTGATGAGCAGTTCAAAATCAGCCGAAGATATTCAACTTTCCATTAAAGATCAAAACAGTAACAGTCAGAGTCAGGAGTATCAAGTCGGGGTTGAATCTCATGTTCTACCTTTGTCCGTCGTGGAGGAGGAAGGGCGAGAGACATGGTCCAAAAAAGTCGACTTCCTACTTTCTGTTATCGGATTCGCCGTCGATTTGGCAAACGTCTGGCGATTTCCATACCTTTGCTATAAAAATGGTGGCGGTAAGTTCACTTTCATAATCAGCTATAAAACATTTCCTTCTTCATGTTTTCATCAATGCATATAATATAAACATTTCCTTCACCAACATGTTGCAAATTTTCTGCAGGTTTTCAGACTGTCTTGCTGGAAAGTTATATTTGCATGGGAATATTTTTATTTTCCCGGCTTTTTACAACATTTGCGCATATTTTTTTCTATAGAGTCTCATCTGCTCATAATTGTATATCACAATGCGAAATAAATACGGACCTGAACAAATCATTATTTCAAACGAATGAACGAATTGATATCCCCCTTGACCAAATGGCGAGACGTTTTAAAACACACTTTTCCTATCCACATGCTCTGTTTCGTTCATTTTTCTTTCTGTCATCGAAGTACTCTAAATTAAACACAAAACACAATTACACAACTAGGCACAACTTTCCGCAGACCTTACAATTACACAAAATGTATAAGGGCAAAAAACATAACCCACATTTATCGGGCAATAGTGAAAGTGTCTATTTAGCGAAGGGTGATCGTCAGGGGAGAAAAAAAGATGTGCAATCCATTTTCTTTTTTCATCTCCTCTCTCACTCCCGGACTTCATTCCTATTGTAAAAAAAGTTGGTGTTCTCCGCAACAAGCAATATACATACAGTAGAAGCAGCGTAACATGGGAAAACGCTGACAATGAATTTAACTAAGTCATCCATCACTCTCTTCACTGGTGAACAATGAGATAGAAAGAAGATGTAAATAAGGTAAAAAAGTGAAAGGTCTTTGGAGTGTTTTACTACCATTTATATTTACCGTTTCATTTCACGATGGAAAGTTATTCCAAGCAGAAAAATCTTAACCACCTTATACGTATTACAAATATTTAGCAGTATACTTTTATGTCTTATAACGGCAACATTTTGGGAAATTTTATAGAGAAGGGTGTCTTCTTTACTTTTCCATGTGGGTATCTACCAAGAAGAAATTAGTTTTTTTCTGAAAATACATTTACACGCCTTTCAAATATCTCTTGTATGTTCCCCTTTATTCTCAAATCATGGGCGCCAAAGGCGTCATTCGTTTTTCTGTTCGATCTGAGCATCTGCTTCAGCAACTTCAGTAGACTGGCTTCTCTGAGTTTAAATATAAACTATGAACAACAGTGTGACTTGAATGAATACTTTTCTGTTTTGTTTTATCACTTATCACGCAACTCTGCTAGAATCACTCCAGACAGAGCGGCATGAGTGTGTGACAATTGGAATTTGGAAATATTGATACGCTCGCTGAATTGTTTGATTTGATGAGTGAGATATTACAACTGTGACATTTGTCATATTAAGTATAGGAAGGTATAAAAAAGGAATTGTAGATTGACGGATACAGTTTTATCTATGCCGCTACAATGAAGATTGTGAATATTATATTATTAGTGAAGAAGTCAAGACAGTTTAAAAAAGTATTGCAATAGCGAGGTTTCAGTGTTTGATATGGAAGACTGGATTTGTGATTTTCTTAATTTAATAAGACACCACGAGTAGACTGTATAAAGATAAAGAAGATCTAAGATGAGGGAATTGCCGCTTTTGTCTTTTCTAAGTTTGAGGTGAATCAACCATATTCCATACTTCATCCTAAGAGATAATCAAGTTGTAATGTTTCCAATTTTTGGAGATTTTCATCGTGATCAGTCTGCAACTTTTAACAGTTTTCTGTGCAGTCAAGAAAGGGAGGATGGAACGAAGAAAGAGAGGGTCGTTTATTTATCCCTTCCTCTTAGTGTCATTGAATTTGCCCTGCAGTGTGTGCAAAAAGTTAAATTGTCTTTCAAATAATGATTTTATGTTATGTGTCGCGTGTTTACAACAAGTACCGGAAAGAAGGAAATGAGAAAGCATCTACAGGCTGACTGACAAAAAATGTACATTTCCACGTTCATCTCGTCGTGTATAAACAATACATTTTCCTTTTCGAAAAATACAAGGACCAAGGCGAAAAAGATATCGTTGGTAACATTGCTGCAGTTGAATAATGATAAAAATGTCTTCTTTGTCAATAGAATTTCGGCTAAAGCGGTATCTGTAGTCAGTGGAAGGAAGGCAGAACAGGAAAAGATATTTTCTCTACTAACAACATTAAATGTATTTAATAGTAGATTGAATATAAGTGCTGTGTCCATGCGTGTCGATGCAGCATTCTCATATAAGAGTCGATTCTGGAGATGTGTTGTTCTGCTTGATTGTGCTTTTACAATTTTTTTGTGTTCCTTCTTGCATTGGCTTCATGTCCCGACCTTTCAAGTCCATTGAGTCTGACATCTTGATCACTTCTCTACCGTATACACCTTGTAGCATATTTTGCTCTTGTTCAGTTGCCACTTTCCTTTGAAAGTATTGAAACAAGGGATTTTTATTGGAAGTAGATAGAAATGTGTTAAATTACATTATGCTACGTTGCATACGTATCACTTCTTTGCATCAATCAAAAGAGATAGTGGAATGGAATAAAAAATAAGTCAGCTAGTTCCTCTGGTGAGTCGATGTGTGTGTGTGGTTGTAAGCACAATAATGTGAACTGTGTGCTTCAGTCGTAGTATCCTGCATCTCGAAGTAATGTTATGCGTGAAATATTTTTATTGTTTCACGGAGCTCCAAAAGGCATTTTTGTGTACTTTTAAGAAAAAGTCTATACTAATATGTGTACGGTTATGGATGAAATGGCTGAAAGATTACTTGAAAGAAAGAGCGCAATTTTTCTTGGAAGAAAGGGAAAAGAAAGCTTGAGTTGCGACCTCCTACATTCCTTCTCCATCTCGTTTATCCTAGTATCCATGAACAGAAAAAGTACAATTTTGAATATGTATCAACGGAACACATCATTTCTCTCCATTCGTCACATATTCCTGCAAAAAGTTGTCACGGCTTAGCTTACTAAGAGAGAAAGGCATGAGACTGTGAGTTTCCCCTTTTTCCTTTTCCAAAATACCTGCACCACTTTGTAGGATTCGGTAATTTTTTGCCAATATGTTGAGAATTGAGACAAATGCAAATACTGTAAAAATTTCGTAAGACGCTCCTCTACTTTGCTTTTAGTCGAAAATGTTCGAATATTATTAATGGAAAAATCTACCTTTTTACAATCATTACAAGACTTTCATTTTCATTTCCGTCCGTATGCTTACTGCCACCACCACCCTCCCCCTATGAATCTTGAGGTGGGAGCGTCTTTTTTTCAAAGCTTGGTACATTAGTGAGACGTGTCATTTTATTATGAGCATTCGTAAATTCCTAAGACAAGAACTTAAGTGAGTACGTCAACCATTGTGTAACCTAACTTACTATTACATGGAGGAATATATTTGTCGTTTCATCGTGACTTCTGCAGTAATTTCCCCTGAATCTCCCTTAATACCGGCTGCAACGAGCATTATCTTACTCAGTACAGATCAGACGAAAAAAAACTGCAAAAGTGCCGAATTCAGTGAGTACAACCTCAATTCTATTTTTGTTCACAAGAGAAAAGCAAAAAATGTATTAAGACGTTGTCAATGGATTTAGAGTACGAGAAAGGAAAATATAAAGTTGCCCCGAATGTAATATGAATGACTGTGAATGAGATGGAGCAAATAAATGAAACGACTTGCTTTTGCTCTAACTAACTTCTATGGTGGAATTATTTCGCATTTACTCCAACCATAACATCATTCCTTCCAGATTTTGATCCCCATTCATTCGTACGTCCTGTACAACCTCCTAGTTAATTTCATGATGATGGATTCTTTTTTGTGCTCACTCTCTGTATCATCATGCACAGCCGAAAGGTATTGAGTGTGCTCTGGAGATAAATATGTTGCATTCATATTACATATGTAACATATTAACTGGATGAGTAGCATTACGACGCTTAACTTGGCAGAAAGAAGAGCACCCTTTTCTCTAGTCATTCGGTTGTCTACATCGAGTAAGTACTAAAGAAATGCACGGCTGGGCGCAACATAATAGCAATAATAGTGTAAAGGGGCTCTTAAGAACTGGTGGAAAAGTAGCGGGTAAGGAATCTCTTTCTTATGTCTTGTTCGTGGTGACTGCAATATCCAGAGAAAGTATGTCACCATTTCCTATCAGAATGTAACGGGAATTATTTTACGTGATTGAGTGAGTCTAAAAGAAAGAATTAATATATGTCCTTAGTCGATAACGTTAATATGTAAATCTGGCTAGAAAATAAGTCCACTGTGTGGTATTGCTAGAAGCTATTCTTTTCATAACATTGTTAAGCATTATAGAAATGCCTAGACAGTTTCCTGTGGTGGATCAAGAAGGGAGTTCGTATAATTCGGAGACAGAAAAGAGAGAGGAAAAGGTTGAAGTGAATTTTCCTCAGCTCACCATAAAGCCACCCTCACAGCATTTTCTGCGTCCCACTCCATTCACCTGCTTTCGCTTTGGTGCAGGTACACTGCATTGTCCATAAGACAGCCAGCAAAAGTTCTTGGCCAAATAGTAAGCAGTGATGGCGGGTATCTCTTTCCACGCTAGATTACACTTTTCGGAACCACAGCACCGAGTCCTCCCTCCAAATCCCTTGTCAGTGGGAGATGGTAAGATAGACTGACTGAAACGGTTTTTCCATCACTCACAAAACGGATGCCACTGTATTCAAGTCACCGTATGTAATAAGTAAACTTAAGACACTGTTCGGATGTGGTAGAGTTCTTTTAAGAACTGTTCCTCACAAGGCATGTCCAAAGGTGAAGCTATTCGTCGTAATTGATGGCTATTCACGTGGTCCAGTGGAATCTATTAACTTCGAGGCTTAATAATGATTGATATTATGGGAAATAAGCTACAAGCCATTTTATTTCATTTACAATTACATTTACATTTAATACAAGAAATGAAAATCACACAACATTCTACAGCCCCACATTTCCACACTACGACGTATTCAAGTTTATTAGAATCTCAGAAAAAAATAGCTCATCGGACAACGAAACTAATTTCTCCGACGGAAAATATGTACAAACAATGCATCTATTTACACAACCTATTTCATTTTATTATTACGAATTGCACCAATCCAAATCTCCAACTCTAACGCATTTCTATTCCTTGCTTTGTTTAATCTTTACAGGCGCATTCCTCGTCCCATACGTAATCATGCTGTTTGTCGGCGGAATACCTTTGTTTTACATGGAACTTGCACTCGGACAATACAACCGTAAAGGAGCCATCACTTGTTGGGGAAGACTTGTTCCCTTATTGAAAGGTAAGAGCTGATTTGTTTGAACTGAACAGACAAATTCCTTATGTCATATTATTAAGCAACGTGTTTGCATTATTAATTGGCCAATTTTCACCAAATTGTCCTTATGTTAACGATGATGACACTCCTTAATCAGGTACGAAAGCACAATATCCATCAATATCAAGATGGGGGAGACGGCACAGATCCCTAAGTCAAACGTGATTTTAGCCCAACTTGTAGAGTAATAATCAAGCGGAGGGCAAACAAACCAAACACTGCTCAACTATAGAAAAAGCAGTTCCATGATATTTTCCACCTAATACTTTCCTACACGACGTTTTTTACATGACAATTTCTACGCGGGTATTTTCTTCCCATGAGAATATCTACTTACTTACCGGATTTTCTACCTCCTTTAATAGAACGCAATTCTGAACATAACTAAAGACTTTCAAATTAGAATACTAAATCGGCTATTCTGTTTTATAGGAAAAATTAAAACCCTATCGGGCCATTTTCTTTTATTTCTTACATGTCATTTATATTTTAAATTAACCATTTAGCGGTTTAACAAATTGCGTTAAATAAATATTATATGAAAGCCAAAATTGCCATCAGAAATGTTTTTAATATTTAAAATGAGACTGGTACCAAATTTCCAAACAGCCTTAATTACTTTTTGGAAGAAGAAGAAATTTAAATTTATAGCAATTCATATCAAATAGTAAAATAGAAGAACTCGAAAGCATTTCTCGCCGCCTCCTCAATGTCAATCAATATTGTGCCATAAAGTATAGATTGAAGGAGTAACTCCGTTGTACATACAGCACAGCATAAAACAGAATAAACAATTTAGTATTCTAAAGTTAATCTTTATTTAGAATGCTAAGATCAGATATCTCATAGGTAGAAAATATGGTTCGTAGAAACCCCTCTATGTAGAAAATATTCAGTAAAAAATGTCACATAGAAAAAAGTTAGGTAGTAAATGTCATGATACCAGAAAAAGCATGTACCAAAATTTGCATCAGGCATCGTATTCTTCGCTAGTTAGTCTTTTATACTTTTTTCGAGGTCGTCCCTCTCCGAACTTGACACTTCTCCACGAGACAATGTAATTTTCGACACACTGAGGGATTCCGATGTTTGAAGTAGTGGCTGATGATAGGGAAATCGAAGTAGAGAATCTTTACTATCACCAATAATTTTATTACGCTCAAATGTAACGCTACAGCCAGAGAGGTTGACGACGACAACGACGAAAATAATTAACGTTTTAGTTATTAGCTTTCATTTCATCAGAGCGTAAAAGAAGGGAACGGAGCAAATTTTGTAAGCCTCGCACACACTCTACTAAATAGGAAGAGAGATGAAAGTGAGAAGAAGAAAATTGTGTCATGAGGAAAGGTCATATGCCTAACAATGTTGACATTCACATCCTTCGATCATCTTCTCTTCTCATCTTCTCAAATACTTACGTCTTCTTTTTTAGTCTTCCTACACATCACTCGCTGTCTGTCTCAAAACGAACTATTTTTAAATTAAGTTCTGTAACATTTTAAGAAGGTAGTATTTCTCTTCTCTAAGTCTATCATAGACTGTCTTAAATCTACTATTCATCATTGAATTACGAATTATTTATTTTTACTTATGGGTAACGCTTTGCCCCTACGCTATTCACATTAAGCTTCTACATAAGTCCAGAGTTTCTTATTGAGACAACAGTATCGAGGATTTATGTCAAACTTACTTTTTAATGATTACATTTTACTGAGATAGAAAGTTACTTTGGACAGCAGTCGGCAAACGTCAAAGCCAGTTGTATAAGCCGCCTCAAATATGCTTTCAATCTCCGTTGTCTACAAACTTTCGGCGGTCAAAAAACAACAGATTTGCTTCTTAGCATTGGAGCGAAACAAGTTCCCCCGGGAGGAGTAATAAAATAGTTGTTTATTATGTTGCGCTTATTGGCTAAAATCCTTCATCTGTCTGTCCAAGTAATAGTATTGCAAATACTATCTCCTCGAGAAGGTAAATAAATGGATGATGAGCGTGATACCACGACTGAGTGATTCCAATAGAATGAGTCAATAAAGCTACATTGGAACAAATTCTTTGTGATAAAGTGGTTTGTAATGAGGAGAAATAAGTTTTATCAGAAAAAGATGTTTCCTTAAGTAGTTGTCTACCATGACTCCTTGAAGATGTACTCTTAATTGCCTCCATTTTTATTGCTGTACCTATTTAGTTAATGTAGTACAGCACACATAACAATTGCTTTCCAGTAGACGAATATTTATGTGTATTCCTTTATACTAGCATTAAATCCATAGCAATTCATACGTAGTTCAACGGTAAGTGGTCAGTATTTACCATTTGAGAGATCAACAGATCAAAAGAATAAATACTGATACTACAGCAACATGCTTTGTATTTGCGGTCATTAAGGCTAGCAACACTACTCTTGATTGTAGCAAATTCTAATATATTAATTGCTACAAATACATACGTATCATTTCCCTTTCCTTCCTACATATGAAACAATAAATGAATGTACATAGTATGTACCATTTATTGTGTACCGCTAGTAGTATTATAAAGCAACAATGGTCGGTTTCTTTCAAAGAAATATTACAAATACCATCGACAAAAATATTCAGAAGTAAATACTTGTAGTAAGGTTCCTGTCAGTAACCTCATTCAAAAATATACTTTACATAAAAATAGGTTCGTTTATTTGATTGATAATTTGTTTGTGTGTAGTTCTGCGATGTATTCAATCCCGTTTCAATCCTGTTTTCAAATAACGTCAATTTACAATTCAATCCTAAAGCCTATATTATAGTTGCTGTGGGTATCAATTTTTCGCAACGTCCCCTTCACTAGCTTTATCATCAACGGTATATTAGACTATCCTCTCGTAACGTGCTGATCAAAAAAGAATGAAATTCGGGGGGGAACAAAGGAAAGTGAACTCTAATGGCAAAATATTTTTAAGTCCATTTGCAATCCTCATGGAACTAAAATTAAATAAAAATCATTGTTTTAAGAGCTTCTCCCTGCTCTTCATCCGTCTAAAGTTGACACCAGCTCAACTTTTCATAGAACGAGTAGAAAACACTTTAAGGTGATGTTCTTAAAAGATTATATTACCACGGAGAAAGTGAAAACGACGTTACGATAAAAATCAAAATGACGCCATGGTTAATTATTATAATATAATATGCTGTTATCTCTTATTACTACTTCTGCCATAACAGAAAAACAGGACTATAATTGAAGCTCAGGATTGATTTTATTTGACTTGAACTATTTCCAATTAAAATGATTTCGGGTAGTGGTAAGTTAAACCAAATATGTTAACAAAAATTTTGACTAATGCTTTAAAACTGCGTACCAAAATGACAAAAACTGTCAGTAAGTTACAAAAATGTCAGACTGACAAAATCAGTCGGTAACTGCGCTCCAATGTCAAGAACGGTCACTAATTAATATGTACAATGCCTAAAATGACACTGACAAAATAATCACAAGGGCTAACAAAAGTGCAATTTCGTACGTTTTATAAAAGCATTCATGTCCAAACAATTCCATTCTCATAAGCATTGGTTAAAAATTGTCCCTCTCAAATTTGCCCTTCTTATTGTAAGTTGCGTTTGTAGACTGTTACGCAAAAGCAAAATTGTTTACGCTAGTTTGTAAATTTTCACAATTTATGTTGCAAAGGCTCACAGCACACCTTTGAACCTTAACAAGGGTTTATTTAATCGTGGATTCGTTCAGTTAGTCAGTTATACCACAGCTTGAGCGTCCGTTTTTATAAAGTCAAAGATGCACTCGTAAGAGGGATGATCGTGTTAAGCTCAAGTGAATTGATACTTGAACATTGAAGAATAAAACGGGGCAACTAAAAAGAAGAACCTTTGGTTAAATTCTGTGGAAAAAGTAAAAAGGCATTTTGAGATGGATGGATAGATGGGTGGTCAGATTTATATGGCATTGTAAAGCGCCTCCCTAGTAATGGGCCTTGTAGAAAACATAAAAGACATTCATCTTGCCGGAAACAGGAAGCAGTAGTCTCTCTATTCCTGATGGCTCGGTACAACCATCTCAATTTATTTCTCTTTCACTGCTTTGCTTTCTCTCTGCACTTAAACTGTGCTACATTTCGTTGCTCTTTCCTTTGTGCCCTCTCCTCAATATGAAAACTCGATCCACTAGAAATGGCTACGCACGAATATTATCATACTGGTTGCAGAATGCAGACACTTTTAAACAGAATTGACAAGATCAGTGATGCTTTGAGGAGAAGTTATCGATGAAAAAATCTATTGTAAAAATTGTACCAATATTGTCGCCGTAAATACCACAGGTTACGCTTTCTGGACCTGAAATCATACTTGTGTACAATCAAATGCTCTCAGCTTTATTGTAGCGAGGAACAATTGTATAGTTTGGTAACTGCACTTGAGAAAGGTACCCTTATTTTTAAAGTTTGAAGTCATGGGAAATAACTTATTTTACTTTCTACGCTTCAGACATTATAACGTCCCGTAGCAGAAATTCTTCAGTCACAAACAGGTACATTGGGTCTGTTATCTTTGTACCATGAGTTAAAACAGTACCATTTTTCGCCTTTGAATTAATTTTGAGGGAATGTAGGGTGGTTTATTATTTTATTTTGATTCGGCAGATCAATCAGAATTCAAAATGCGAAACCACATGATGTAGAAGCATCCAATGTATTTAGTTGAAAATATTTTCGCTTGTTCAAACAAAATGTGTGGTAGCTCAATTATTTTGAAATAAGTGCTTCGGCATTTAAAATATTCAATTCACTGGCCTACGAAAATGACAAAAATCTAGAGTTTCTACAATATATATTTTATATTTATTATACAGAAGATTCAGAATCATTTGTATGTGAATGCTAATAAAATAAGCATAACATGGCGGAGATTTTCATGGTGACTCCAATTTTTAAATTGCTTATGACGCATTGTGGTGCATATTCAGCCGAAAAGGGAAATGGTTGGAAAAGTAGGGAAAACGGAGACAAAAGAGGGAAATGACAGCTTCCTTTAGCTTTGCTTTTTAAATTTCAGCGTAAATTCATTGTCTTCAACAGAACAATGAAATCCACTTTGAACACGCTCGCACTTTGCACACAGCGCCGACGGCCTCAATATTGACTCTTAATTCATTTTGTCCCGTTAATAACGTATATTTTCATAATAAAGGCAGTCATTCAGAAGCATAAATCGTTTTAACCGCCATTCACTATCCATAGGAAGGTGTTAAGGTTGCAGTTTACCACATCGTTTTTCTACTCTATCCGATTCCCATTTGTCTTTAACTCAGTAATTGATAATGTAAAACCCAAAGTCGGAATGTGCTTATGTGACAGTAATGAAAGTGAATCTGTCGAATAAAATGATGATACAATTGTTGGGCATACAAAAAGGCTGCGCAACCTTTTAGAGTCATGTCATGATTCCATGATCCTTTCGTATCAAATATGAAGTAACACAAGTTCAGTAAATGTTGGATAAGTGAGGAAAAGGACGAAGTTTTTGGATTGGAAACGACATGACAGCATCAGTATTCCTCCTGTTGCATCATGGTGAAAGGCGGGATTGTTAGTGTTAAAACCTACCAAGTTGGAAAGCAGGAAATGACAAATGCGACCGTTCCCATTTCTCATCCGCTCTAGTCGCCTTCAAATAACTTATTTAAAGTCAGCAATTCGGAAATTTGAGTTTGGGTTGACCTTGTGATTGGAATTTAAATAAGCTGCCCCATTAGATTTTTTCCAGACTTTCAATTCCAATTCTAAGTAGAATTGTAAAGACCACAAATCCACACTAACTTCCATATCATTTGTAAAACGAACATCTTCGTGTTTATCTGCAGTTTTGTAACTCGTTCACCATCCTATTAATCGTGCAGTTAAATAAATATATTAGAATATGCACTTGTATTTTTCACTCAAAGTGGCATTTGGATGTTTATGTGACATTGACAATGTTTTATTTTCATTTTACATACACAGGGGTTGGTTATACAGTAGTGCTTATTGCTTTTTACGTTGACCTTTTCTACAATGTCATCATTGCTTGGGCACTTCGATTCTTCATTGCCTCTTTCTCGTCGCCACTACCCTGGACTAATTGTGGTCATGAATGGAACACTGATGCCTGCAGTAGTGCTGCCGTAAGTTGTTACGTTCTTCATTTCATTTCTGGGGCATGTCTGTATATTCCCGATTTATTACTATTAATAGTATAAAGTATAACAGACTTCCGACAATTTAAAGTTAGTAAAAATGTGCTCAATAAATTATGTATGAATGGCCATTTTTCAATTTATATGTACTAGGTGGAAAACTTAACTGCTACCGTGGACAGTAATGAGACATTTGAAGGCGGTGTTAGTTCATCCTATATAAACGAAGGCGACCCAAAAAATCACACAACTCCTGCTGATGAATATTTTCAGTATGAAATATAGATATTTTGAATACCAACGGTGCCTTATTATTAAATAAGTTATCTTGATTTTTTTATTTTACAGTCGAGTCATTTTAGAACTTCATGAGAGCCCAGGGCTTCACGATCTCGGCAAAATAAAAATGGATCTTGCACTTTGCCTGTGCGCCGTTTATATCATCTGCTACTTCAGCTTATGGAAAGGAATCTCCACGTCGGGAAAGGTAAGCAGTAAAAAGGTTTTACATTGCCATAAAATGATTTCAGTGCCGTTTAAAAAGCAATTTACCTTTTTACTGTTTTGTAGGTTGTTTGGTTTACAGCCTTGTTTCCATATTTTGTGCTTTCGATTTTACTCATTCGTGGAATTACACTTCCTGGGGCACTCACTGGAATTACGTATTACCTTAAACCAGATTTCGGAAAAATTGCTGATGCTGGGGTAATTATGACACCATTCTCATTCCTTTCAGCATCCTTTTAGCTTTGTTCCCTGTTACACATAAAATTACAATAAAAATGGTGTATTGTATCTATTGTTAAGACTTTTACCCCGAGAAACTCTCAGAGTGGAAAACATTTATGCATTTCTGATAAGATCATTTTACCATACTTTTTTCTTTATATTGTGCCCCTCTCTCTCTCAAGAATTGTTATTGTGAATTTTACTTTGTGGTTTTTAAGTGCTGATTTATGTGACAGGTCGACCACTAATTTTTTCATTTCATTCCGGACAATACCCATATTTTGTGGTAAGTGAAACTGAAAAAGTAAAAAAGCGAAGAGGTCTTGTGAAATGAAATCGGCCGTCTTACCTTTCTCACTTCCTCCGGGAAGAGTGAGGCATCAGAAAAAGTACTAATAAGCCAGATATATAAGTTGTTACTTAGAGAAAAGCACCTCTAGAATTCCATTAAGTAAATGTTGGATATTTCCCAATGCAGGCAGCATTGTTGCTTCTCCGATGCTATAAGTGACAGATGGGAATAACTGAACACTGTAAAATCCTATCTTGGATCGCAGTGGTAAAAAGCAGTTGAAAGTCTTACGGATGTCTAATGGAGATTTCATGTTCTACTTGCTTTCTTTGAGTGAGATGAGAATGAATGATGACCTGGCTGTTGCCAGTGTTCGGTCGGCTGGTTGCAACGCATCTCAGCTTATTGCTCCTTGTCTTGCTCTATTCGCAATAAAAAAAACTTTAGGGAGAAAATCTGGGGGTTCGGGGTAGTTTTTTTTCATTTCGGTAAAATGACAAATTGAAGGTGGTACTTGTTGAGTTCTATGATTATTTCGACTGTATTTTTTTGGTATGAAAACTGAAAATGTACATAAAGCCAGGAAGTAAAACAAGTATTGACTGATAGATGAGGATATTGCGTCGTAAGTTACTTATGTAACAAATTGTTCAGGTTCAGTATGAATTCTTAATGATTTGTGCCTCTGCCACCTTCCTAATACTCAATTATTCATCGATATACGTCTGTTTTGTAACTCTGTCTAAATGGTTACAGGTCTGGGTGGATGCAGCTACTCAGGTATTCTTTTCATTGGGGCCTGGATTTGGCGTGCTCCTGGCATTTGCATCTTACAATAAATTTCACAACAATGTTTACAAGTACAAACCATCAAATATATGTTATTGTATATTCATGATATGATAAATTCAAAATTGGAAAATTGTTTGACCTCACTTTTTACTATTTGTATTTTGTACCATTGCTTTTAGAGATGCACTACTAACAAGTAGCATAAATTCGGCAACAAGCTTTGTCGCTGGATTCGTCGTCTTCTCAGTTCTTGGATACATGGCGGATAAGAGTGGAAAGAAGATTGAGGTAAGAAAAAAATATAAATTTTATTCGTTTGACTTGGCAGTCGCCATTTCGGAATCCTCCAAATGACTCTAGAGCTTATGCAATATTTCCAAAGTGTCCTTTCTCCTTTCGTTTCATTTAATGTATTTTCAATTGCATACAATCAATCATAAATAAATGCCGTACCTATTTGGCGTGCGTTTGGCATGTGCACAATGCGATACCAACAATTTTTTTCGACTCAGAAAATTCAATTATTTCAAGGGTAAACAAAAGTCAAAGGTGAAATATTAAAATGGTAGCGCGTCCTGCTAGTGGCAGCGATATCGATTCAGACATATACAAGTTTAAAAGTAGTGGATGATACATCTTGTAACATGAGAAGGGTTAACATGAGCCACTTTATGATGTACACAAGAAATAACTGTTTTCAATACATGTTTCAAAAAGAGTGAGAGTGTAAAGAAAAGAATTTCCTTTTGTTCAAAGTGGATCAAAGAAGGAACACGTCGAAGAAGCGTCAAAATGGAATGAAAAAGAACATTTTTTGCCAAGTGTTTAGTGATATCCAATTCACTATTTTTCTTCTCCGAAGTAATACGTATGGAAGTAGGGACAAATAATACAGATACATTTTCTAGTTCTTCGTACACTTGTTGTTTAACAGGAAGTAGCCAGAGAGGGACCAGGCCTTGTTTTTGTCGTCTATCCCGAGGCCATCTCAACCATGCCATATTCCACGTTTTGGGCACTCTGCTTTTTCATGATGTTGCTAACATTGGGATTGGACAGTTCTGTAAGCTACTCTTATACTTTTATCCTACTCACATCTTTACAAATATTATTCCTACGCAGAGAATAAAGCCTTGAGATTTCTATCGTTGTTCATCTATGTGTAATCCTAACTTCGAATTTTGGCAAAATTTAATGATATTTATTCACCATTGTCTTTATTGAATGTTTACTGAAGAAGCAGACTGGGTATTAGAAGATGAGCATGAGTATAAATTAACCCCTCTTTACATACTTAACTCTCAGCACTTCGTGATTATTTTTACGCGTCTCTATATTTCAGTTTGGAGGATCGGAGGCCATCATCACTGCACTGAGTGATGAATTCCCGGTTATTGGGACCCACCGTGAGATTTTCGTTTTGTGTTTGTTTTCACTATACTTCGTCATTGGATTGGCATCATGTTCACAGGGAGGGTTTTACTTCTTCAGCCTGTTGGAACGATATGCTGCCGGTATTTCCATACTCATTGCCGTCTTCACTGAAGCAATCGCAGTTTCTTGGATTTACGGTATGTTTATTTTGTCTTTAAAAATACAAAGTATTTTATTTCATGCGTATTATAACGTCAAATTTCCCTGCTCTTCTGGTGTCTTGTTCTCTTTGAAAGAAAATAATTAAAAGATAATAAATTGAACGAAATGGAAAAAGTGAACAGGAACGCTTTCTCATGAGCATGTGCTTCATTTTATTGTTCACATATAAACCAATATTTCAATACAAACTTAACAACTTATTTTCGCCAATACCTCATCGCAGCTGCTTCCATACTTAACAATTTGACCCAACATTTTCCTTTAAATCATGCAGCATGTTAGTGAATAGCGAGTTTAATTTAATTCAGTTGAACACTTTGGCTTTTGAAATAGGAATCGACCGTTTTAGTGCAGACATCAGGGAAATGATGGGCTTCTATCCGGGAATTTATTGGAGAGTGTGCTGGCGGTTTATTGCACCACTGTTTATTCTGGTAAATCAATGTGCCAAATCTATTTTATTACTTACGATAATTTGCCCGTTTCAATTTGATGGCTTCACATCTCAAATGGCCATCCAAAAGGCGGAGGTAGTAAATGGATAAATGCTTCTCAAATATATGAGCACTGCTTTCTCAATTCTAGTTCATCATTGTATTTGACCTTGTCACCATTACGAGTGATACGGAGAAAATGCAAATTAATGATTACGTCTATCCAACCTGGGCAATTGTCGTTGGCTGGTGCATAACATGTTCAAGCATTGCATGGATTCCAGGCATGGCAATTTACAAAATCATTACAACAAAGGGAACATTGCGACAGGTTTGTTACAGTCATATTTTCATGAATCGCGCATTTTTTTCACTCCTACAAAAATCAATTTTATTAATGCTTAGCGTTTGAAAATATTGACAACTCCATGGAGAGATCAAGTTCAACAGCTCTCGACGCTGAATGGAATTCAAGCGGAGACAACGCATGTGAAGAGTAATATCAAGGGGGAACCCGTCTAAAACGTCTACAAACATAAAATGACAATTAGTTCTCACAAAAACAACTTGACAATTTTATTTTTGAATACATACCCGGAATGATCACTGGCCAGTCAAAAGAATCCTATTATAATTCCGTACACGAATTTCACAACCTAAGAAAATGTTGGCAGTCTCTCTCATTGCTCCCATAATGATCTCCGTCTGACGCCAATTGACAGATGTTGTAATATTGTAAAAATGAAACTTTTACAATCAAATTTTAATATTGTACTCCGATATGATTAAGTAGTCCACATTTCTAGTCCCAAAATATTTCTTCAACTGCTATAAATAAAGCGTGTTTAATTGCTACATAGTATTAGTTTTAATAGATGATACAGTATATGGGCTGATATGTCAATAGCTTTAAAAAGTCAAAGCATGGCGGCATTAGAAATCGTAGTACATTATCGGAATACAATTTTCCTTCTCGTTAATTGTATCAATAAACAATTATTAGATCGTTATAACGAGTTTACTGCGTCGACATGGACATTATATAAACAAATACATATTAAGTAATAAATATAGTACAGTGTGTAAGTTCATTCTTTGTGTAGAATCAAACATTGAAAAGTAAGGTTCCCGTCAAAATAATAGTACCACATCTGTCTTACATGACGGATGTGTATAACTACACGTTAATTATAATTGTGAATAACATTTAAACTGCTGAGATTTAACAATAGCATCCATGGAATTACATGGAATTACTGGCAATATTACATCACTTGTATTATTGCCAGTTTAACAATAATGCTTTACATATTACTAGAAAACAGGAATAAATACTTAGGACTTTAGTAGTGGCTTGATTGAAATCTGCTTTGAATTTTTATAATGCTGGATGTCAAAATTACTTTGTCCAAGTTAAACAAAAATCTTCAATTTGAGTACTTCAGTAGAAATTTTGCTAAAAATTTGTTTCTTTAGAATTTCCTACAACTATTGTAACTGTCCTTAGAGAATTGGTTCGTGCATTTACATTATTGGGACCAATCAAATTCTGTTACGGCTTACATTTACCAATACTTTGGAATTTATCAGCCATCCTTCAACTGTTGCATTTTTTAGAAGTAAAACGTTTAATAACACGAAAAAATTTATTTGAAATTATCGTTTACTATAATTTTAATCTTAGTTTTTAGATACACTGAATTTAGACACATAAGAACGTCATAATTTTTGTTCGAGAATTTCAGGTCTTTTTCATTCGGGGTGCTCAGAAAGTGTGAGTTTCCATGGTACAAAGTTACACTACTCAACGTTAATGGTGCATATTATTATGGATATTTATAATCAGTTTCCCGATATTATTAATCGTTAAGATCAGAATTTATACTAGTCAATTGATGTACATAATTATACTGTCGACTTGCTTGTACTAAATATGAAAAAGATTCTTTGAAGTAAAAACCAGGAGAATTCTAAATATGACTTAACTATTAAAAAAGAATTAATTTAAATTGAGTTTATACATATGTACACTTTTTCGGATTTAGAATAATCCAGAGCATAAGTATTATTTTAATTTATTTAGAAAAAAGTGGTTTGTGCACCTCATGTTTATAACTTAAGTGTAACAGGTAATTTTGTAATATAAAAGTAAATTTTGAGATGTACCACAGTGAATCTTGTGAAATTAGGTGTGCACCTATGTCTTCGATGTTTCCGATGATTGTAGCAACCAATCTTACCATTCTTGTAAATTTCTTGTTATTTTGAAACATTCAATTTAGTAGTAAACTGCGAAATTGTAGGAGGTATCTTTGTGAAGTGGCAGCCAGATTTCGCAAAGGTACAACCAACCACACAAAACATGGCGTATTTCACGATATGAAAGAAACAGCTTTTACAACAATGCAGCCAGAGTGAAAGTTGTTTCTTTGAACAATCAGTTTTATTAGCAGTCGTAGAATTTCCCCGTAGAAAACACTATGTTCCAGTTTACATATCCATTTTTGAGCAAAATATTAATTTTAAATATTGTTAGACATATGTATAATATGCAAGAACACAAATATTTTTTGTTGTATTGATTTAGTAAACCCATTTTAGTGGTTTAGCTATTAATGCAGCGTAGTGTTTAGATGTCATATACATTTTTTAGTAAAAATATATCCCATATAAAGTCCAAGCACTTGATTTGAATGGATCCGCCGTTATCTGTCGTAGTGAAAGTAATACGTAAGCACATTTTAGCAAAATGGTTAAGTTAAATACAATCGATAGTTATAATGTCAATGTTAAAAATTTGATCATTCATCGTATAACTTAAAGTTTTTCTCAAACCAGATTTTATTTCGAAATTGTAAATAAAATAAAAATCTGCGACAAAACAATCCCTGATTGTAGCAGTTGAGAAATTTTTAAAACTGTTAAAATCAAACCACATAGTAAATTTTATTAATACCTGCGGTTAGGGTAGCTTGTATAATATAATTATGAATTATCGATATGCAGAATGTAATTGTTATGCAGCGTAACAAACATGAGACATTTAATAAACTACCATCTTTAAATTAGTTGTGTTTCGGTGTACCAATTACCTTTTATTTCCATCCCAACCTTGAACATCTAAATTACATTCTGAATTTGATTCGGCTTTGATTTTAGTATAAGCTTAATAATCCGGGTATAGTACATAACGATTGAACTAGATCATGCAGGCAGTAACTTCCTAGGTAAATTCATAAGCGTGTTTGCCGGTCTCGAGAAGTGAAAATTTGATGGGCGAGAAATAAAAAGTACGTATTCCGGCCTCCCGTAGTAATTTTCTTACAGAACGAATCTCAGAAAATTCCGTCCATCACTATCAGTCTTATGTAAAATGCAATGCTTACCTTTCTGGCATACTCAACTAAGCAGTAACTACGAGACACCTTTTGAACCGATTACCACATAAAAGAGATGTAAAACATATTCTTGAAAGCACACTTTTCAACGATGCCAATGTCAAATACGTTGCATTTATCAAAATTTCTCCGCCGATTATACTGCACAGAGTTATCACATGCAATTAGAGGTGTAGGTTTGGTTATTGGTAAAAGTAATAATCATAATAGTGAATAACAAAGCAGCACCTAACCACAACGACTACTCTGTTGCAACTTGTTTAAAAAATTCACGTCTGAATTCCTTCAAGAGATCTCAGCAATCTACATACACTGCACTAGTCTGCCATGAGTTCCGGTATCGAACCTACTTAAAAGATGAGTTGGTTAGTGGAGCAAGCAGGTCCTTGACCTAAGAAAATCTTGCAGCGGACGTTCGCAGAGGTGTACACAGGTTAAAAACCAATAAAATTCTGTGTAGTGTTCTTCGCCTGCGTTGATGAGAGGCACGCACACACCAAATTAACATTATGCACATGTGTTTTAAATTATGCATTACTGCACTTTGCTTAGCTCCACTTCAAGATAAAAACGATGTGATTACCAAGGAACGAGAAACTCAAATGTGCATTTTCGAGAAGAAAAAAGATGCAAGAATAAGAAATCATCATATCAATATAGATCATTTATTAGTCATACACGTTCATCCATACAACAAAAAATTTGCTAGGTAGCTAGGTAAAATCATCTTTCATTTTGAAGCGGATGTAACTTCAGCCGTTTTTCCCACGTCTGCCTCTGCCTCTGCCGACATGAGGTAGGGAACTTACCTGTGAGAAAAAGAAAAGTCTATCATTGAATGCTTTGCGTCATTGTATTAATGATTTATTACTTTATTACTATTACTCTTTTGGCATGGATATAAATTAGTAAACTTTAAATACGCTGTAGACGGTTGGAACACGAAACTATAAAGGGAGACAATCAGACAGTCAATATTGAACAACTAAGTTGACTCTGCGTTTTAAAGGAAAAGTTATAAAATGACAAAAAAATGGTTTTAGTCCAAAGGTTCCCAACAACAAAGTTTTTTGGCTAAATTATCCGCTGTATTTAAAATATTTTTATGCATATCTTTACGATTGTCACGTTTTACGTCACAGAGTAATAAAAAGTGGCTACACTTGAGACAGGTTGAACCTGCACTTTTTACTTTGAAGCGAACAGAAAAAAGCAGTAAACGTGCTTCTTTGTTGTTGATCTCATTGAAGGTAACGTTAAATGCTATTGCACTTCAAGAAAGAATAAGTTGTCATTTAAACTTTAGAAAAACTAGCAAAAAAACTAGCTTAAGACTCTGATACTGAATAGCACATGCTGAAAGTTTTAAGGATAACGTAACTAATAGCTTGCAGTTGTAGGCCCTTACCTTAGTGAAAGGGAATGTTAGGTTGAATATTGTGACCCACAACCTATTGCACGTAATTGATTCCCATTTAATTACCAGGTTTGTTGTAATTTAATCTTATCACTAATTAATTAAGTACCTGGCAATACTTCACGTGCAATTCGAATTGTCAGCACTTAGATTTTTCTTTTAGTCAATTCAATTGTTAAAATTGAAATGTATCCAAAAGTAAATTTTATATTAATGTCGAATTCCATTAATGATAAGAACTAATCGACGTATGCTACATTCCGTCTAAGATAAAAACTTGAAATCCTTGAATCTCATCACCTTTCGAAAGAACCTTGAGTACCAAGAGAGTAGGAGGGTTAGAGTTGAAACCTTATGCGAAAACTGGTTTTAGAAAGTAAAATAGATGTATGGATTGGCGAAATCCATATGGCATCCCATGTTTTTATATATTGCTGTATGCATAACATAACTTTTGCAATATCCGCACTTAAAGAAACAAATGTCAATGGAACATAAAACAGTCGTAAACACTGATAACTTGCTTTGTACCGCGTTTTTATAAAGAGTTGCAAGAAACGGAAGTTTGAACCCCCTTAAACACATAAAGTGTTTTGCATACATTCTCTCTCTGTACATTTGAAATCTTGACTTTTGTATTTTTTGGATCACACATATACTACCAACAATTGTCATTGTCAACAGGTAATAATGAATGACAGTTTATTGGAAACAACAGGAAAAAAATATATGGACATGAGAGACATCACAAAACGTGAAGTTAAAATTTTGGCGAAGTATCCCACCAGCTAGACCTTAACATAATGTCTGACATTCAATTGTAGATACATCAAATTTCAAACATTGTGTTATGAGAAATGTGTGAATTACGTAATGGAATTGTAAATAAAATGATGAACAGAAATCTAAATGATATTGAATTACATAAAACTTCTTAAGTTCCTCTACTTAAAACTTCTGTAGTAGTTCATTATTTATTTAATTTTAGTAAAGGAGTTGTTACTTATAGGACTTCATTTAAGTCCCTCGAAAGTATAACCACAAAGCTAGTGGCACAACCGACAATAAAAGAATGTGGGAATATTTTAATATTGTAATATCCGAAATAAAAAATACGTACGTATAAAAATTGAATGAAAATTATTTTGCATTGTTCGTCATCACCCTACATTCTTGTTATGTATGTGACTTCTATTTCTGCAAGGTTATAACTGAAAGGACTCAAAACGAGAGTTCTTCAATCAAAAGGTTACCTACCAAATCAGTTTATCACAATCCTTTCCGTGTTTCCTTTTTTACAATGTAAAGGTAGTTCAAGGCTTTGCACCTTGTTAACGTTTGGTTTGTTTTAGCGAATACTGTCATTTTAGGATTATTGCGCGACGTTATATGACTACAATTTAAAAATTTGCTTAAGTAAATAAATACATACAGGTATATTTATTTACACATTGTAGTGTGCAATTCAATTTTATTTTTGCATGTCTGTGCGCATGTGTCTCCCTGACACTCACCATTTCAGTTGACCAACGTTTGTTTGAAACAAAGGCTTTGGGTTTGGCTTTCGTCCTGAGATGTATGTGGACTTGTGGAGTATTAGCCTACCAAACGTTTGCGACAAAGACACAAGATTCTGGTTAATATGGTTCGTTACCGTTTGGTAAACTTCGTTAAAGCTAAATATTTATTAATGTAATAAAAATTGTACAAAAGTCGGGGTTAGTGCTCTCGCTATATAGATATATATGCATAAAACGTCATTGATAACATAAATCATGCCATGGATAATTTCAGGTGCACTAAAATACAATATTCATATTGCTTAGTACTAAGTAATTATGATATGCTTTTTAGGTAAGTCAGTTTTACTTACTCAATACCTGAAAGTACGTCCTACAATGTGTAGCTTTATATTGAACAATTTATTTATATTTTTAAAAACTTGTTTGGGCTCAATTTGAGGATGGATGAACGTAAAATATAATATTGTTAAATGTGCGGTTTAGTGTATACTGTGAAGATAAAAGTAACAATTTTCGTTGATACTCACTCTTGTCTTTGATTGTCCTCATTTTTTGATATCATCAAAAGAATGCACATCCTGGACTGGAGTCTGAGGTTGTTGGCGTACTTTTTTGAGCAATTACCTTACTTGTCCTTGCTCTTGTTTTTTTTCGTTTCTTCTTGTTCGAATTTAAGCAGTGTTTGCATCAAGAATGACGACCTTTTTGCTATTACCACATACCACAACTCGTATCTCCACTTCTCACTATAGACGGCCGACAGTCACATATCCGTCCATCTCTTCCTCATTACAGAGTGCCGCTCAGACAATCATAAGATCATTTTATTATATGCTGCTCGGTTAAAGCGCATCAGAGTATTCGATTCCTTAGTTAGGCCGTCCTTCCGTCCGTCCATTCCTCCTTAGACAACTTTTCTCACAAATCGTTACAAGAGTTTATGACGCTTTTTTTGCAATCGGTACCATATACACATGGACAGGTAAAGTTCAGAGGACTTAAATTTTTATTCTAATTCTGAAACTTCCAACAATTGCACCTGCCAGCAAATGGTAAATTGGCATTTAATGTGAATTACACATTCAGACAACACTGTAGTGGGAAAAGAAATCTTTAAATGAAATACAAAATTTGTTTCTATAAATACTTTATCGAGTAGTGACGACAAAGGCAAACGAAAAATGCATTTGAGGATAATCGCAATAATACTGGAATTCAAAATTAACAACGTAGATACCTAATTAGTTAATTCAACGAATTCAACGTTAATTCATACTATATTTGTGTTTGAAAGTTCATTCTATGCTTATAATCATTATCATTTTCTTGTAGGGTAGGATGTACCAACTTTGCACTCATTCACTACATTCTTTTACTCATTTACTAAGCCAAATTTAATATCTTTGTCAAATGGTGTTTCTCTCTAGCACTAATACTACCACATTTTTTGCAGCTTTGCTAAACAATCATTTCAATTGGCACAAGAAAACACCGTGACTTTCCAAGTTTTCTTAAAACTGGTAGTCCGAATCCGAATTCTCTAATTTATCTTGATTGAAATTGATTTCAACTGAAGCCGGCGCTTCAATATTAAAATTTTCCTTTAGTATACCCACAGTCGCTATATGATTCCTCCATAATAGTTCTTGTTGATTTGGACCAGTCGCAAAATATCATACAAAATTCAACAACACAAGTATTTCATTGTGCTCGACACATACGAAAGTGGATTACAGGAGCAAATAAGCATTGTGTTTGGATAATTCATAGTTTCCTTCTTGGGCGGCGATGTTACCCAAAAATAATAATTATTTTTCCAAAGGCGTATTAGGCTGAAAATAGGCATACTTTCAACAACAAAATTCTTTCGGAAGGATGAGTCTATACCAATTATTATTATGTAAGTGCAAGACAATTTTACCTCCCAGTCGAAGGAGAGATATAAATTAGATTGAAAGGTATTTAGATTTGCGTTAGATATTTTCCATGGGATATTATTATCAGATGTCCTAAGCTGTAAGTGTAGTACAAGATAAGGTAGAACGATAGTCAGTTACTTAAGTGTAAAGTTCCCTTCATTGTAATTATCTAGTGGGTGTCTCCTCCATGGTTTTTCAACAACGAACAAAGAAAACGAAATGCGTTGCCACGACACTATTTTTTATCCGCATTATTATTATCGTCAAAACATTTTTCACGCAGTCATAGCACTGAGAAACTAGAGGTGGAAAATGAATGATAATTTTAGAGCCAAAAGCTTGGTGAACTAAACAATAGACACTGGAGTTTGAGTATTCGTATCTCTTATATTGCTGACTTTCTCGTTTCATTTTCTCCACTTTGCCTCTTCAAACCCCTAAAACTCATCAGACGTGATCAAGCATGCCATGAAGACATGCTTCGATCATTTCACGCATTTTACGATTCAATAAAATCTTCCGCCAACCGGCGACAATAGCTTTTTTTGTTTTTGTCGCGGTATAGTTTACGACTTAAAGCCCAGCATCGTGGTGCCTTAGTCTGTGAAAACTATTTCACATTCTGCGGCTCTTTTGTGTCGCTTCTTCCAACCCGTCCCCTTTACATAATGATAGTGTACCTAGTACCTAGAATACAGTATACACCTACTTGGGATAAAAATTCTTATGTTCTTGTCACAAAAAAATCTTTACGAAGAACAATAATATTTATGTAGTTAAAAGGCAATGCCCATGGTTTCACACTGCGAAAAATAAAAAGACCATAAAACGAGCACTACCAAAATTGCAGTTTGCAAGTAGATTTAATTTCATTCCTACTTCAAGAGTGGAGTCTTTGAAGATAAAACATGTGAAGTTTTCAGACAGTGAGATGTGTGAAGAATGGAGAATTGTGCTTGGTGTTCAGATAATAAAAATGACCGGGATGATTACCATTTTTAGTTCCTTTAATGCAACAATTCACATTTATTGCCATTAGTAAATTACTTTTGCAATTCCGCATTGATTTCATGAACATAACGTTTTACCTAGCTTTCTTTTTATAGTTAAACCGTTTCGGCATTGATTTTACCATTCTTGTTCCAAGACCTCGTATGAAATTGATGTTATTTTAAAACCTTTAGTGAAATGTGTCTTACATTGGAGCTACATTAGTTTGTACACACGTGTAAAATTTACAAACCAGGTTTATCGCATTTTCTTCATACCTACATTAACATTTCCTCACGAAAATCTAAAATGCAACGTTTCAATTCGAAATTTGACTGATGCTTATAACTTGACTACTATAGTTTACCAAGACTCTTGCCGCTGAATTTACAAAACTGGGCATTGGGTTGATACCACTTCCCGATAATTCTGAAAATTGGACCAGAGTTTGCTAGTGATCAATAAGTAAATTACAGCACATACAAAATTATTTCAAATTAAGTATTGACACAATTTAGTGGTACTTCCGTTATGTTTTTAGACTCTCAATCATATAAAGATACAAAGAGACTGATGATTTAAATATTGAATGACTAAAACATTAATAAGTTTAATTCAAAAATTCCTGCCCAAGGGCTGCTACATACTAGCAATTAGACGTTTTAGAGGGTATGGAGCATGAACTACATCCTATTTTCAGGATGATCGAAAATTGCCATCAAAAACTAAATACTAAATATTGTTGCTTTGATACAGTATCGTACATATTATCCGGCGTCTTTTTTCAGGTACTCATGCAAAATGAAATTGTTAAAATAGCGTCTGCATCACTACCCACGGAAACCTGCTCAGACGGTTTATTCTAGACGAAGCAAGGACGCTATCCACTGCGACAATTTTGAAGTCAACTCTTAGAATCAATCATTTATTTTTTATAGCAGAGGGAAACATTATTGAAAATAATTGGTTCGATACAGGAAGGACAACGAAAGCCATTTTTCTGAAACGAGAAGTTGTAGAGGAAAGAAAACTGAACTAATGTAATGATTCGCCCGGATAGGCATTCTAAACTTCACTCAAGAAGCAATTTTACAAACAATTTACATTATACAAATACAAGACTGAACTTTTCGAATCTGTCTGCCGTATTGTATAAAAAATTGAGTAGACTGAATTCACTTGTTCGCTATCAAGATTTGTTTGCAGGTTTAACACAATTGTGAAGCTACGTCAACATCATTCAAAGACTTAAAGCGAAAATTGTGTAAGTGAAGTAAGCGTCTCGCCTGCCTGCTGCAAACAACGCTAATAATGATGTTCGCTTGCGAAAAAGTGAATTGTATGTAAAGATCTACACGCGTTGCACGTTTAACAAAATAAAAATCGCTTGAGAAATGAATGGACGACGATGATGATGATGGTAGCGGAGCGTTAATACCTACACGCTTTAAGGAACAACGTTGCTGACGAATGGTGATGATGAGGATGGTAATGGCAGCCAACACTTTAACGGGCTCGATGTTTTATACGAACGTGTTGAATTGTGTGTTGGTGTACGTAAGCACACAGACAGACTAGGATAATGTACCAATTTTTGAATGAATGAATTACAACCTGAATATATGAATGAAAAAGGATGAATGAGCGAGTAAAGTAAACTGATGATGAGCAGTGTTTTGTGAGAGGTTGAGTGAATGAATGAATATTAAAAGCTGTCTGTCCCATCGTGCATTTGTGCGCCTCCACTCCGCCATTACTACTCCATTAGCAATAAGTGAACTAATAATGTTTGTTAGCTGAATCGTCGCACGTACATACCATAGAAAGCTTCATTCACCTCATCAGTTCCATCATCATTTGAGGAAGAAGTGAAGCCAACGCTAGTTATATATTAATTATGCTATCAGGACAGAACTTAATCTTACGATTACGATAAGAATTACAATCGTGTGTGGGAGTCGTGTAACAGTCACACATAACTGGTTAGATTTATTTTTAGAAACTGGGCTTTGCTTTTAAAACCTTGTTGCAAATCACTGATACAGAGAAAACACATCGCTTTAATAAATAATTCATCAAAATTTTCTCTACAAATATTAAACGTTGCGGTTGAATGCTCACTGTTCTTCGTGCTCTTGGTAGCCAAACTTCTTAACTGAGACTTAAAAGGATTAATTTAAGTAGAAACACTGTTGTGATTAACACGTGAAATGATTGATAAATCAACCTAAAGTACACCTAAACTTTATTTGAAACCTCAATCTATTTGCTGAGAATGACGTACAAAGAATGTAGGATAATATAGAATCAATATGAAATAGTTAGGGCCAGCAGAACATCTACAATTATGAGGAAAATTATTTATCTATTTTGGTGCAACGTCAGAATTAATTGATGCTTTCGATAAACACCTGTAAATAGGTTGAATTTCATGCATATAGTTCGTGCATACAGAATCACATAAACGACAACGGTTTTACTCTGGAACCTGTAATAAATAATCTGGTTTACAAATTAAATCACTATTACAAACCACGTGGGTTTGGAGAAGTCATCGAGGTTATCACCATGAATCCTGATTTACTCAGTGTTTCTTATTAACAACAAGACAAAAATAAATAATGATTTTACTGGATATGGATAAACTAGTTGATTACTGATTAAGTAATGCAATATACACAAAGCGTTCCTATTTGGAGGAGGCTTGCCTGCACTATTACAGTCTTATTTTCTAAAATAATTCGGCGATTGAACTTTTTCGCATTAATATTGCAAGTTTACTTACAAAGGAAGAATGTGTTCTGCTTGTGCAATTTTATGATTGCACGAGTCAATTTCAAGGGGCAGTAGTCACAAATAAGCAATAACAATGCGCTTAGATTTACTTTTAAAAATCTTATGACGTGATTCCGATGAGTAGAGACAACGCTGAAGACAAAGGGAATGTTTGGCGTCTCATGCGGTGATTCTCTCTGCTTGTCTCAGTGATGTGGTTTGTGTGTGCAATATTATTGCTGGTGCATCTAGCTGGCTGATTTAAATGCTTTTGTGATTTTTTATTGCAATCCTTGTGGTGGTGGTTGCCATTTTGTGGATTCCTAAGTGATAAAGCGAAATAGCATCTGATGTTTATGATATGATAATCTTAAAATCAACGTAGTCCCACCTCAGAATCGACGAACTACCACTCCACTTGTGAAGAAAAGAGAAAAGTGACTTTTGAATTTGGGATGAAAAATCGTGAAGAGACCGGATCCATTTTTACTAAAAAAGACTCAGCCATTGCGGATGTAACCCACATTCGTCGTCCTAGAACTTTTCCTCCTCTCACTCTTCATTTTTGCAGCAGCTTTTGCTACTTTTCTTTACAACTTGCTCGCCTTCTTCCTTGCTTGGTATTTCATTGCAATAATGCATTCTTTACTCAGCAACGTCGCCGTACCGTACCTATCATAAAAGGCCCAGCATAGCCGTCTCTACTTTTCTATTTTCTATCTTAAATGATGATGGTTATTACAAAGTTTAGTTTCGGCTGAGGTACGGCTCTCAGTGAAGGTGTTTTGTAAATAAATTCCATTTTGATAGATAAGCTATGCTTTTCTGTTTTAAGCACCATAGTCGCGACATCATCAGTTTCAATGAACCAACCGTCTTATGGGTGTTTGGTATTTATCAACTTTAGTCTACTGCTTATTGCTACGCTCTTATGTAAAGCGTAATTTCTCACCACTACTCAACATTCCTTTTCCTTTCGTCCAAATATAGAAAAGCATTTTTGTGTAATATTATTTGTGTATAATTTTTGGGTAATGTTTACACAAATTTGTTCATCATCATTAATTAAATGATTATAATGTCATCATCATATAAACAGAAAGGAAATTACTGTGGCAGAAGAGCTAACAACTCTCACTTGTCATGTATTTTATCTATACTTAATCCATTCTCTTTAGAATAGAAGTATGTTTCTAATTGTTTCGTGCACAAAAAGTATACAGTAAACACAAAATACACTTTGATGTGATGAAATTAACTGTGTTTTTTCGTTTCGCAGAGATGAGAAATGCTTTATGCACATAATTGGCATTGTGTTCTTTCAAAATATGACATTATTTCTTTTTACCGTTTCTTCCATTTTGATGGATTGAATCCACTAGTAAACGGAATTTTATTTTTAGAAAGAATTTTTGGTTTATTGCGGTTGCTTGTGCTACTAGTTTTTTTACATTGCTGCGATTGTTAAAATGATGTTATGCATAAAATAATATTTTAAACAATATGGTTATCAACGAATCGGTTCAGTTTCAATTGTGTCAATATTTAGATCAGCAGAGACTGACAATGTGACAAATTAAATGTATATTTGCCAAATCTGTGGATAAAAGCTATTACAAACTTAAGGGTCAAGGGTACACTGGGACTGGGTCAAGAATGTTTATGTTTGAAATGTGATTTGAAAGGAGTCTGTTTCTTTCGAAAATTGTTGGCTGAATGAAGAATTTGAAAGAATGTCTTTTCAATTGACTTGATAATTTTTGTGAGTTTATTATGCTGAAATTTTAATTGGTGCATTGATCTAATTCTGATTGGTAGGAACGGATCGAAATTTGTATAACCATCTATGAGAATCATGGAATATTAAGTAGGAGGATAATGATGATTGCATAGTTCGTCTAGCACTTACAACAGGCAATCATTGATAAACACTCGTCACAGGGAAATTCATATCAAACAATATGTTCACAATGACGAAACTTTGTGATTCATGAAATATCTCATTGCCAATCAACATTCAATCACACCTAAGGAGTAGACTGTTTCGCCACCATGAGCACCAAGTAGACAATGCAACCAGACCGTTCTGGTAATGATAATAGGGCAATGACTATTTAATCAGTTTTATTTGTGCCGCACGACCCCGTCCATTTTATTGCTGGCCTGGACGTACCTTCGCAGAAGCTTGAAAACGTTGGTTGAATGAATGGTTTCAAAGCTTCATACTCATGCTTTTACGATTATCTAATCACTCAAGTTGTTGCATACATGCTCACTGGAAACATTAGTGCTCTTGTACTGTTACCATGTACGCTGAAAATGTCATGACCCGAGCTGGACAGGTTGATGGGCGGGTTTGAGTACTAGGTAATTAGAATTTTAATGTTAGTAATTTCTGGAAGCAGCCAATCTTCATCTTTTATCTGTTCATATAATAAAATTAACAAATTTAGCCAAATCGAAATATTAACATCTAACCTCTGCTTTATCAGCTAATTTATTGCTACATCGGACGGACGTTAGTTAGTCAGAATGAATGAATTCCCTTTTTCATATCGTTTAATTTGCGAGATTCAGTTAATTCATTAGCATTGCCACTTTCGTCTATGTATGCATTTTTAAAAGTTGCAATGATAATGAACGAAATTATTCATATCCTCTCAGGAGGAAGATTCTGTCGGATTTGTGAAATACCTCCTTGGTACTTATTTTCATCTGAATCATAATCATGGTCGTGTACTTCTTTTATCTTGAACCTGTTTTTCAGTGAGACCTTGTATCTCTTTAATACCAAGCCATGCCATCACATCATATCAAAAATGCAGCAAAAAATATGATACTTCAGTTCTTTCTTAATACCGCACACTGCTGACATAAAAACGAAGCCTTATCATGGGCCACATCACACATGGCATGTATGCAATTTCTGTGACTTTGTTACAGTTCTTTTAAAGTATCAGTAAGCCTGTGTCAAGAGCTCTACTCATTTTAGCCAGTCAGGTAGAGCACAAGTGCAATTCTGTTTGCTGATTGCAACTGCCTCTCCTCTCTGGGCCCCACTAATGAATACCACGCTCATAGTAGGATAAACCATAGACTTAATGATCATCTTTCATTCACTCATTTTCTAGTTCCTGTTTTAGATTTTTTGCTTTTAGAGAATTAAGGATTCACTCAATTTCTAGAGATCACCTCTTCGCTTCCTCCTCAGAAAACCTATAGCCAACCAGTCTAACTAGTTACGTTATTATTAAAGCAAAAGCACGGCAGTGAGGAGCGCAATATTGCATTTGTAAAACTAGTCTTCCCTTTCCGGCTCTTTTCAGTGTGCATTTGATTGTTGAACAGTGAGCACTTCTTTCCTCAACATATTTACTTTGAAATCTCAACCCCACGTTGGTCAGTGTACTTCTGGTCTCTTCACAGTTCCTTCCTGCTACCGGTGTCTAATTGCAGCAATATCTCTTCATAAGCAGTGATTCATCATTTATTCATTATTTCGTACCGACTCAGAACCACACATCATTTCCTTAAAAACTCACTCAAATATTAGAAATGACGTTTCATGTCACGTCAACAGATTAGTTCATCATAATTTCATGTTCATTGACAGTCATCAAGTCACAAAGAATTTTGTATTTTGATTCCAGTAGCGTTTCACATAAAATCTTTAATTTTGTTGGCTCAACCGTACTAAGGGTTAAAAAGTAGTTACCTACATAATTGCATAATATCTTGACAAAACTTACGTGCTCACGACATAGGAACAAATTCATGCATCCGGTCATTGCCGGTCATTCTGTTGAATCTATGACACAATCTGAAATTAAATCATTCATACTTCATTCACTGTTCTTCATGACTCGTGACAAAAGTGGTTGTGATTGATTTCGTCGCGAACTCTCTCGTTCAGTGAGGTGGACATTTCAAAGCTTGTGTTAATGAAATCACACTCTCCTCTACATCAGGCAGGTTTATTCTCACTCACGAGTGACTAACTGAATTTTACTGATTCCGACCGTTCTATCTTGATTTACAATGATGACGAGTCTCATCTCATCGCCAGCAATCCTGCACGGATACGGCTTGATTTAGCTGCATGCTGAAGTCATTTTTGTTCTGAAGTTAGATACGATTGTAGAAGAAAACGTGAGTCTTTGTGCATAAGCTCTTTCTTTGGTTCAGTTTGATACACAACAACACAACTCATCATCATTCGTCATCATTTACACACAAATGCACACATTCAGGTATGAAGCCAAGTAGGATATAGAATAATTTTATTTCTTTGTAAGCTAATAATAATTTTAAGTTATTACGTGTGTTACTTCGTTCGGTAGATATTATATTGATATCGTATTATGAAAGCAGCACATGCCTTATACTGCACACGTTGAAGTAATCCATTTGCCATTTACAAGTTGCTGCTGTAACTAGAAAGACTATCATGACATACGATGCACGACGACTGCTACTTCTGTTACTGCCACTAAAATAACCAGTGAGTCACTTGCTGTTCTTCAGGCGGCTGGAGAAGCTGCATACTTTCGCTTCTCCGATCCTTCTAGAGCGAATGAGTAATATTCCAAACCAACAACTTGTGGATGTTTGACTCACTCTGCTCTACCTTCTACCCACTGCGCCTATGATAACTTTCCTAGCAGTACGCTAAGTCACACGAGTTGCCTCAATTAATTGAAAGTGAATTACAAGTGAAAAGCAAATATACTACTTATCAATTTGCCACCATTGCGAAAACGTGATATATCAATAAACAAAGACAACTGCCTAACAAAGCCGTGTCAGGTACGCCAGTAGAATTCTGTGTGAAATCGGTGGAACAAAGACAAGATCCAAGGAGAAAGTGGTAATATGTCAAATTTTGAAAGTATTACATTCGTTGACATTCAGTGCAACTGAAAACTAATGATTAAGTTATATGAAATGAAGTTGCTGATCACGGATGTCCAGTTGAATTCAGGTTCCTTCAAACCAATCATCAAACAAGGTAAGTCATTTTTTTCTTAGATTAAAATTGGTGAAAAATACAAATTTTCTAAGATACTATATGTAGTAATTTTTAAAAAATCAGCCAATTAAGACGGTTTTGACAACGGTAGTTAAAAAATGTTTTCTATGATTTTTAAAGATTGTCTCCAAGCTCGGACAATTATTTGTTAATTTACTAGATAATTTACTACTTTATTCTATTTCATGGATTTATCATAGATACATAGGTTTAGTTATCAGAATCATAGCATAGAATGTAATTTTTTCATGCATTCCGTTCTGTAAAAATGGTAATTAATTAAACGACTCAGTGTCGCTTACATTTATTCAGAAACGAATGGTGATTCTGATGATGATAAAATATGTGTACATGTATGTATGTAAATTTCAAAATGTCTCAAAAGTTGATTGTGAATAGATCTTTGAAGATGATTTATTAGATAGCATAGCAACACTCGCAAAAGTCATTTTCTTTGCACATACTTCAATATTTCAAATTTCTGTGTTACTTAAAAATTGTCATCATCTGATAATATAAATATTGTATTTTGCAAGAGGAAACGCGAATTTTGAGAATTATGAAATTTCTGCTTTGGAATCCATGAACCTTCCTTATTGACGTGAATATTTAAGAATTACTCTAGAATCAAAAATTATTTATATTGGTACATTCCTGACTTTTGAACTATGTCCTCGCGATGTGCAAATACTTCTCTGAAATTTTCCGCCCAATTATAATTTCAAATAAGTTTTCAAAGAAAACGCTTGTCCGTTTTTTAAATGAACTTTTCTCTGTCAATATTATTGTTGCGATTAATACGTATATTATGTTTTATATGTTGAAACTGACACAAATTTGACCTCCAGAATGAAAAAATTATGCTGCATAAAATGTAACATTGACGACAATAGTTCGCATATAAAAAGGGACCAAGATTAGAAATCATCCTTCGAGTTCTCCGGGGCTTAGGCTTGCATAAATACATTTTTAAACATTTGCAAAACCGTCGGACCTAATATATAGTGAAATCCAAGAAGAAAAATATCATTTCCGTAAAACCAGATTTTTTTCTTCACCCAAACACCAAAGGAAAATACGATTCGATCAAAATGTATATAAAACCCCTATCGTGATTGTCATCATGGTCATCATTTATACATGAGGGTATTTTGCCAAAAAAATAACCTCGTTAACCACGTATACAATTACAAAATCCAGGCACTATTGGAAAAGGAAAATCATTCAGTTGGTACATGAATAATGTACGTTTTAGATAATTGAAGCCACTAGCAAGTTGTAATAAATAGCTACATTGTTGGTAGGAAGTCTGAATGTTTCTGGGTACTAGGGAAAATGTTTGTACACGTTATAAAATGTTATTTTAATAGGAAAGGTGTCGACTGTAGGCCACTAACAACCTGAGATTCTAATTCTGACAAAGCCTCAGACAAAATTTTGTTATATTATTCGTCTCTTTGTACGCTGCGGTGGCTACTGTAGTAAGCGTAAGCAGTAAGGAATTAGTTGCAAGCGAAAGAGTTACTACGCGTCTACTTGTGTTCACACACAACGATAGCGTTTGTGATATGATGAATTTTCATCGCGATCATCGCAAGGATCGTCGTCGTCATCATTACACTTCATTTTCGCTACCTGTGTTTTATGCTTCCCAATATAACATTCGTTCACGTGGTGTATCGAATTGTAATCAAGATTTCAATCTTTTAAAACTTTTCTAAGATTCATACCCTTGTTGAGTTTTTGCTAAGAAGATGATGATGATAATGGTTTGCGGTGGAAGTTTGTACTAAGCACATTTACAATTTCTCATCCATCACTGGCAACTGCTTTTTAAAAATTAACTAATATTTTGTTTTCTATTGAGTGTTTCATGCAACAGCGACATCCAGCAAAGAGCTGCATACCGTGAATGCAACTTCACGCTAATTTTTATGCATTTTTCAATAAAGCTGCCAGCTTCCACTCTAAGATATTGTTGAATACGTACTTAAATTATAAATAGCACAGCAAAAGGCGGCGGCAGTCGGTTAAAGTGCCTTGAACCTGTTCTCCCCCTTGGTTTCGATTTGTAGGTAGAAAAGTATTAAAGAAGTAACAACCTGAAAATACTCATAAAATCTTTGTCTATTACATCACGTCCACATGACTACAAAGATTCTGAGAGAAAAGGGGAACGAAGGAAGATCGAGAATAGGTGAGAAAAGTGTAAGGTGATGATGATAGTGAGTGATGAGAGTTCCAAATCAGTGAATTTTACGGCAGACACAAAATCACGCTGATGAAGAATGAGCGTTGGTTTTAGCTTGGATTGGCGAGTTTCTTGTCTTCCCTTTTTAACTCAAGTATTCAAGACGAAGATACTTATTCATTTTTGCAAATTTTCCATTTACTTTCAATCATTCTTACCTTTAAAACCTTTATTGATACCCTTGTGTTGCTTGTGCAGAAATAAACACGAGGCACGCTAAGGGAAATGTTAAGACATATTTGCTCATTCATTTCCCCCTCTTTCATCCAGACTCTTTTATGGAAAAGGTTTGCTTTAAAGAATTATGTAACCACACAATTCGCCAAGTATCAAAACGTTGTTCAGTAGAACCCTTTTTTTAAAGAACTATTTTTGAGTAACATTAACAATCCGTTGTTCACATAAAAGATATATTTTGTGCTTTTGAATTGGTGCTTCAAATCAAAACCTGCAAACAAAGAATCAAACGATTAGTCCGAGGTTTCGATTAGTGAGGATTTTTAAAGTGATTTTTGGCAGATTGGTTACTAGTCAAATCACTTCAAGTTGCAACTCAAAAGTTCATCCGGGTTTTATTGCTTACCCCCTTTTTTTTGATAGTGCTAAGAATTTTATGACTGGGATATTGCCTGTAGTCGGCACGTGTGGAGACGTAAATAAAAATAAAAGTTGTTTTACAAAGCAACTCATCGGCAATGGACTTCAAAAATGATACACTTCAGGTAGCAGTGGCACTAAATTGTGCGGATTTTATTCCTCTCAGCTTCACATTTGTAGTTGGTGGGAGACATAAATGCATATTTTATTGAACTCGTCCGTTTTGAGAGAAAGCATGAATGTAATATTAATTAAATTCAATTAATGAAATAATAAACCATCGCGTAACAAGTGCCATTTTCATTTCATGCTTTTCTTACTCGTTAAACCATGAGTTACTCATTCCTTTAGAAATGCGCTATTATTAAATAACTTCTCTGATCATTCCAGAATGGATTATCCGTCTGACGCAAAAAATTGCGGCCACTTAATTACATAAATGATGATGTGAAAAAATACTTCACACGAGTTACTTACAAGTCATAACTCCGTCCTTAAAAGGCATTAGTAAATGAATCCAGTGGTGATAATGAATGTGAATGAGTGAATAAGAGTTGCTACGAGTTTGATTACTTTAGACGATAACATTTATAGAGTACTAATGTAAACTTACAGAGACTGGTTTAGTTACTCACAGAAACCCATTTCCGAATTTAATGACTTCATAAGATAGGAAGTAAAAACTTATAATGCCCACTTGGAACTATGCAACAAGTAACGAATTGACTCCCACAAAAACACTTCTTCAATAGTAAAATATGCTTAATCCATTTAGATTCGTATTGTATTAAAAGCGTTATGAGCATAATAAAATTGATGGAGAAACTTCATTTTACATTTTTTACAGTTAATGTTTCTAATACTTTTGCTTAATAAATATTCACGATAAGCCGACGAACAAGTAGCTATACAAGGCAACTTATTTAACCAGGAACGCTAAAGAATTTTCATAGATATTCTGAATTCAATTTTATTTTCCAACCGTTGTTACTAATGCATGCAACATGTTTTAAAATTAAAGCTGCTGTTTTTGTGAATTATGCAAGCAGTTTAGCATTAAAAACAGTTTTAAATCATCGTCTTCTTAAGTAGAATCGTTTCGACCACATAAAAATGTTTGTGTAGAAAGAGAATCTTGGTGAAATTAAAGACAGGGATGGAAAGTTGTAGTCTTAATGAGAAGTACCTCATTCAAATGTAGAGGACTCTAATTTAGTTTTTTTCCTTAGTCAAACAGTTAGAAGTAGAGCCAGACAAGTAGGTATCGACAAAACAACCATCGACTAATTAAGGATTACATTAGGCTTCTTGAGGTCAGTTAAAGAGATCATGGTTGAGCATTCAATATAACCAACAAACATCAGCATTCCTAATGAATTCGTCTGACTTATGAGAGAGACACGAATTGCTTCAATTGTTTAGTTTAAAAAAACATACCAAAAGGAATCTAGACTCTAACGCCAGCCACGTTTCTATTACTGATTCAATTTAAAGTAATTCTTTGAAAAGGAGGCCAGCAGACAGACAAAGTAAAATTTGAAACCTCACTCAGAATACCAAAACCTTTCTTGTGCTTTTCAGCTTCCCCTGGAAGATGTTTTATCGGGTTTTCTATCAGCATACGAAACAACAATTGTATCAATTGCAGAAACGTCTTATTTTCCTGTCGATATTTTGTTTCTTCAAGGTGCAGATGTGCATGCCTTAACATCAGTTTGTGTGAGAAGAATAACAATATTCCTCCTGTTTCTCCACTTCTGTTAGCTATCCCTAAGCTACATGATAAGATTCGAAATGCAGCCATCCAGTACGTCTTTTTAAAAACAGAGATATTATCTAGTTATTATTTTTCAAAAATAGTTAATAAACGCAAAAATGTACTCTGCTCTTGGCATTCTTATCAACGCTTCCCTTTCTCGCTTTTCAGTTTGCGCTTATCTCATTCATATTCTTTTATATTCTCCTTGTTCCCTACTTCATTCGGTTTCAGCCAGACTGTGTGCAGTCAATAAGGTCAATCCGCAGGGTGATAATCATAGCATGACGGGTGTGTACACTCACTTTTTTTTGTTCCTTCATGAAGTCAAGATTACTCCAGGAAATGTAAACTGATGTACACAGGAAAATCATGGCGCACGTACTGAATAAATTGACTGTTAAAAATTTTGCTAGAAAATAACGAAATAAAGAGCATTTTCGCGTTCGCTGCATCATCTGACTCTGTCAAAAAATGACTGCTGATTCTGTAACTTAATGAGGTTCGTTGCCATTCACATCGTAAAATGTATAGACATAAAACACGACTTATAATTTAACGTGATATTGCGGATGGAGGAGCTAAATTGTGATGTGAAGAATGAGTTACGAAAATACATACGTGCAGCTGAGTAAAGAAGAAACAAAGAATCGTAGGCTCTACCAACTACAGATTCACATTAAAATGAAAGTGCATCTTTCCCTACTTGGAAGCTTTAAAATATTACCCATTTAGTAGAATATTTAAATACCATAGAAATTTGACTTATTTATTTGTTACATATTCCTAAGAGTTATTTGCAAATTTGGGATAGGAAGCTGAGCATGCTTGTAAGTTACTGAAATAATGAATAAAACTAATTCTCTTTTCTCTTGTTAATTATTAAAAATGATTAAAGTGGAGTTCACAGATCCAGCCTATCGTCGAACTTAACCTGCGCATGCATATTTGGCATCTTTTGCCAAAAAAAAGACCAACATTCGTCCAATGGTTTCTGCAAAAAAGTGACTGGATACGGACCACAAGGCGTAACGCGGCAATCGCACTAATAATGTTATGCTTAACGCGCACAGCATAAAATAATAAATAAACTCGTGGAAAAGTAGCCACGAGGAAGCCAATTCCTTGATAGGATCAGACAACTGGAATATAACCCTATAAATCTCTTTTCCTGTCATAGAATCGGGGGGAAATACTGCCTGACATCTACAATGTAGCTCTAAGATGTATTTGGAGAAATGGCTGCTTCGGAGTTATTTCGTTTTCTCCTCTCTGCATGGCAGCGTCTACATCTCCTGCCCCTGGAATCGGGATCACGTTCAATATCACCAAATGTGGATGGGAGAGTTTGGAGTGCCTTTCGCGATGAAATTTCATCACAGCAAGTAAAAGCTTTAGAAGATCAGTCAGATTAGCATAACGGGGGTTTAAAAACACAAAGTACGAGCAATTTTCTCACGGGGCCGATTGATTTAATTCCGCGCTCGGTGGGACTCTTGCCCGTATTCATGTGTTTTACAATCGTCAATCTCCATTACCATGCTGACTTGATTGTTATCACCAAACATTTGGAAATCCTCATCCTTTACACAGAAGAGAAAAATTAATGGAATCCACTAACGTAAGTTAATTTAATTAAGCTATAAATAACAAAAAATAATGACACAAAAAATGTTTATTTTAAAGAGCTGATGGTTTGAAAATTGCTTGCAAAAAAATGATATAAGGAGAAAATTGTTCAATTTATAAGCCGCCATGAATAGGTGAAATAGCTTATATTTTCGTGATGTATGTATATGATGCCGAAATTATAACGTGTTTGTATGAAAACAGAGGACAGAGGTCTTTCATGTGCTAATGGGTAGAGTAATTGTCTTAGAGTATTCAATTTATGAAATTCTGTGCAGCTTAATGACCGTCCATATCGAGCCACGCTTTCTCAGAATCCGTTTTGGTTGCTTTTTTGGCAAGTGATGCCAAATGGAAAGGTTAAGTTCGGCAATAGATTTGATCTGTGATCTCCAGTTTGGGAAAAATGCAATTCTTCGTCTCACCGAGTAGCAAATTGCTGTTCAAGTAATAATTTACGATTGCACAGCAGATAGCGCCGTTTACATGCAATCAACGTGCATAGAGAAATGTACAAACAAACTAAACATATTTTGTTTTTAGGATATTTCGATTCTTGTAGTTTTTCGGGAAGAATTTTTCCTAAAATTTTTGCAACTAATCTATCCATTTTGCATATATTGGCGTTAAACTTACAAAAATAATTAGGTTTTCTCTGCTTCGCTTTAAGATGAGTTCTATGTCTAGACTTCGTTAGGTCAGTAAAGATTCTTTTTAACCAATGGGATGTTTATCTTCGAGCATTATAAAGGTTTTTTTACTTTAGCGTTTCAAATGAAACGAAAAGAACGAATTATATTGGTTTCTGAGCCATTTGATTCTTATCGAATATTATCATAGAAAACTTGATCACCACGATCATACTAGTTAGTCATATTCATGTGCATTTTATCTTAATGTTGATATTTTTAACCCGAAAATAAGAAGCTTAGAATTGAGCAGCGTAAACATAAACCAAATCAAATTGTGTGATTAAGTCAAACAAGGTTGTTGATGAAGTATGGACAGTTTTCTTAAACTTGATAAAGAAAGGAATTTTGGGTGAATCAGGCAAGTGAATCATCACCCTTAATACGAATGTTAACTTTACAGTCATCGTTTATCATTAATACAGTTTATCCAATTAACCACTACTACTCAGTTAAGAATATGGCACGACATTCAAAATTAGCATTGTTACGTTTTGTGTAACAACGATGTACTATCTAGTTTTTCGATATTGCCGGTAATCTATCCACGTGACCTGTCATTAGCAATATTTCTTAAAGTGGCATACGTACAATTCCTACAGTACCAAACCTATTATATTTACCTATTATGTAATTTATGAAAATATTTTCGGTACTAAATATCTATACAATATGGTAAAATACGAACAGGCTAACCAACCTAGAATATAGATTAGGAAAGTGTCAAAAGATCCTTTCATTTCGAGGGATGAAGAATTCCAGCAATAACAAGGCATAAACTTAGCGTTAAATCAGGATACACTTTGAATGTATCTTTACACTTCTAATTTCTTATCATCAAGAGTCAAACCTAAGTTTAGAATAATAAGCAAGCAATAGATATTTTCTTCTCCGTTACGGGTGACTCACCACAGAGACATTCACACAAAGAGGATGAAACAAGCATTTATTTCAGAATGAAAGGCCGGTCTATTGGAAATAAACAATCAATGCAATGTGTAATAATAATCATTTTAAAGTTTAAATTGAATGTTTAGTTAGTAAAGCAGCTTATTCAAATAACTAAAGAATGGTTGCACTTTATCATAGCAACGTAGACTTGAGTTGAATAAAATCACGATATCTTCATTTTTGATGGTGCATTTTATTTTATTATGTATAAATTTTTTAATCACGTTTATTTTTACCGGCTTTACTTTTTATTTTATCAACTTCGGAATCAGCATCCAGTCCATTTCCTTTTTCGACACATTGTCTGCAGCCGAAAGGATTCATGAAAAAATGCATGCAATTTGGTATGCTTTACCATAGCTGATTGTTTTGGATTTTGCTAAGTGCTAATACACAAAACTATGTAAGCATTACGAGATGGATGGAATATTAAATGAGTCTTTTATACAAAGCCGTACATTTTAATTAGTTAAAAATAGCTCTTTCTTGTTTTCCTGAATTGTTCCGCTGAATCTTTCTCAATGGAATTCAGCTGTTCATGAAGCAAGCATCCCGTTTATTTTTTTGATTGAGAATATGCTAGAAAATGTTAAGTGATACGTTATAATTGATACCATTTATTTCTGTAAAAATATTTTCAAGCAGCCTCAAGAGAGAGCAGATTCAGATCGGCATTAAAATGCAGAGCCTGGTAGTGACAGTGGTGAAATGCTTTCTGGGAAATGTTCCTGTCCTGTAATTCAGTACATCTGAACTTCGGATTCTGAACCTTTTCGTAATGTGATTCAAACTAATCAAGGAAAATATGTCATCCACATCATGAAAGTTGTGTTTATGATGAGATTATGTTGTATATAATTTATAGTACTAGTAAACAAAATTCTGGATTCAACTTCAACCACTGTGACTGTTAGTGGTGTATGTAAGAGAGTGTTAGTGATGATTGTGTGAGTTAACATGAGAGGAAAACTTCATTCATGGCCACAAATGTGGTTTGTTGATGCTGGAGTAGGCATGTTCTGTGTACACAAGTAGCTGGTTCTATAATATAATCATTCTTGTCATGTGGGAAAACCATGCCTACACAATGCGCGTGTAGAGTGGAATTGTTCTCGTTTCGTGTCATTAATGTAAAAATGGATGCCGTAATAGTATTTCTGCTTTCTCTCCAGGGTCGTCGAATATTAATACATATTAATGTCATTTATGAAAAAGTTCTCTCATTATTTTTGCCACTACAATACATCAGATAGACAGCATTTCATTCACCTAGAAAACACTGAGACATGACAGACTGAGTAAGATTACGTTTTATGCTCCCTTCCTCAAGCATAAGTTGGTGTGAAGTGGAGATTCCAGCTTGTCTGGTGTGCCCACAAAATAATATTGTTGTCTTTTCCAGTGAACCTGCTTCACTAACTTTTATGTAATGAAGTAATCATGTCGATTTATTCACCCTGCTCACTGAGCCTCCCTTGTCGATAGTGGACGTGAGCGAACAGTAAAAAGTTCCTTATAAATGATCAATGGACTCAAGAGTTTTATTTTTAATTCAGTATGTGTCTATAAAGAATGGGGAAATTGATGCTAAAATAGTAAAAGCATAACTCAATAGTTAGTTGTGATAGCAATAAGGCAGATGCATCTTGCATGAATGATAAAATTTATTTTTGCATTTGGACACAGCACTATGCAAGAAAACATTTACAACATGCTTTTTGTATGATCGCTGGCCACTTCTAAGTTTTGGGAATATAGGACAAATGTAATGGAGCCGTATACCGTAAGTATAACTAGCCATAACCATATAACTAACGAAGAGTTAACTGATGAATTTGACGGCGGTAGCAATGATGTTTTTTTGCTGTAGGGTTAAGTGTTTAGGTAACGTTTTTAGCAAGTGATATATAAACGAAGCTTCTCTTTGTCTCCAGAGAATCATTCTCATTACATTACATTTCTCTGGTGTACATGTGCACACATTTACTACATTAAACATTAATGAAGGTGAGCTTGTGTTTAATATCAAGTGGACTGCGAGTTGTGGAAGTACGGCCAGTCCATATGCCAAAACAGAATGAAAATGCTGTTTTGTTTTTGGCTTTATTTTTAGAGAAGCGCAAGGCACACAAATGCTGGGAATTGCCATACATGGGCTTTCATCATATGAGTCTTGGCTGGCAAGCTGGCAAGGTAGGGACGCGAAACCAGAGATAAATAGGTAGATTAGAATGAGTATGTAAGTGCAGTAAGGTGAGTTTAAGAACCATCAAAGTGGCCAACAACAAACAAACTCACCTATTTGTCGTATTTTTTTTCTCCTCCCTTCTCATTTTCGTCGGCACAATGGTTTTAGAAACACGCTAATAGCTTACTATGCGATGCGGGGTTTCCCCCCTCGTTGATAGTGGACGAAACAAGTCGTACAGACTTAGTTTTTACACTCCTTTTATAATCTGCGACTTTTTCAAGATTACACCACAACCTATCGGTAGTGTTTTGTAATAACATTATATTATTTTATTAATATCATCAGTCTGCTTTTCTTAACTGGAGAATGGAACGCAGGTGTTAACTTAGGTTACTCTTAACATTGGGGGCTACACTTGGAATTATGGGCACGGAATCTACTCATTCAATATTATGCACTTGGGCACTACTAAACTTTATCGTCATTTTTCATCATCAACTTCATCATCTGTAATAATTACTTTTGCAGTATTATCAGATACTGTGTCAGTAATTGCTAAACACTACGCAGCGCTATGCCAGTACTTTGGCTACTAGAAATGCTCAGCAGAAGATTGTTTTTGCACAATAAAAATAAAGAATCCGTCAAGATTACTTTGGCGATATTAGTTTGTACCGAAACTATTTTCCATCTCCACAAAAAGTGTGAGTTCATACATAAAAATAAAATCATGTGCTTTAGTATCATGGATACCTTCCTGATTCTTAATGCAGCTGTCAATGTGGCCCAACGAGGCATTATCATTATCATCATGGCTGTTTCGAAGTATATTGCTACAGTTCAGGTTTTCAAAATCAATAGCCCAAATTACACTTACTTGTGCGCAACTGATCCCAAGAAAACCTGAAGGTAAGTGAGATGATTTTCCCTTGTAATAATATGGAATAGTCCGGCAGCATGGGCCAATTGTTTTTTGCAAACCCACTCCTACTGCATCTCAATGCAAAACGATTATTGTCAATTGTTTAAAATGACTGCCGTGCTATTCAGATTAAAATATATGTATTTCTTAAACAAAGTTGTATTTTATAATGTGCAGTTCTTGCTGCCAAATACTTTCCATGCATTGCAAATATTGTTCGTTTTTATTTAAGAAAAGTAATAAGTAAAGATTGCAACTTTTTTAATTCAACGTTACCACGTTGTGCTAATTCTGCAATACGTTTGGAACAATGAACAGTATGGAGTTTAAATTTGTTGATAATGCATCATAGTGCATTTTTATGCTGATGTCCTATACAGTTCTTGCCATCAACATCGTTCTTGTCATGTTTTATTGGCGTGTCAAGAAATGTTCTCAATAGAATAACAGTTTGTATACGGATGTCAGTTTGGATATTTCTATAAACGGATGCCGGAGTTGAATGGATTTTCCTATAAAATGACGTCTTAATGCAATATTTTGTACACACAAAATATATATATAAAGTCTTTTACGTATTACCACTCTGAATCCTTTGTCGTCTGCGCAAGCCGTCACTCAAGACTAGAATTTATTGTGTTGTAAATAAATGGCACAAAACTTCATTCGTGATAAACACTCGCGTTGCTCAATACTGTCATTAGTCATTCTCTTACATTGCATTGTCCAGGTTGCATTTTCTATTGTAAAGCCTAACTTCACAAGGATTGTGTCCATAATACACCTGCTCAATAAAATTGATTGAAATTGAAAAATAAATATGAAATATTTAATTAAACTGTCATGTGAACGAATCTAGTGGCTGCGACATTTCTTTTTCTATGTTCCGTCATCCACTAGAAAAATCTTTTTAGTTTCATCTTGTTCATGTACACATGGCAAATTCGATTGTGACCGGTCCCAGGCGTTTCTTTCACGTTTCTTAGTAAGAAACGTTATGTAAGTAAGCGATTCAATTTCTTGATATGTCAACCTTTTCATTTGTAGCCTTAACATTTCATTCATTTCATTTTGTGCACGGGCACAGATTGTACCCCATCCGGCAGAGTAAAAAGAATGCAATTTTTATGAAACTGTGTGGGTCACGAGGTTTCATAAAAACGTCGGCGTAGAATATTAATACGTCTCGTCGTAACAAAATCTGTCTGTGTCTCCGCCAGTAAAAACTACGCAAGAAATCCCATGCATTTGAGAATCTCCTTTAACTCTCGACTCTGATTCATGTTTGCTTGTAAGTTTGTTTATGAATATCATTCGAACCTCGGTCTCCCTCTCAGAAATGCACTCATACGTTTAAAAAGTTGGCGTTACTCGCTGCAGTGTTCAACAATGATAAAATGATTCTTATAAAACAAAAGAAAACATGAGCGAACCAGTAGTAAACTCCATAACAAACTTTTATCTTATAACTCATTCAACTCTTTATATATTCAACGCACCGTATGACAGCACATGTTTATTTCTGCTGTACATGCGTCATGCATTTAATATCAGGCAAACAAATGGAATGGTTGGACTGAGGTAACTGTAGAAAACACCAATTGCTCTCCACTATACGGAGTCCTCTACCTCATCATCGTATTCATATAAAAAATGTAATGCAACAGTGACAAGTCTCTTGTGGTTCTTACGCCTCTTATTTTGCATCTCTGAAACAATCTTTGTTCATATTCATAACCTTCAATCTGTTAGCATAACTTTAAATGCTGAGCTCACTGGAGATATGCAAGTGTGTACGTACACAATTACGAAACTCGTTTTTATGACTGCGTTGTGCGTATTTTTGGACGCGACTGAGTAGAAGCTGGTAAAGCCCAACTTTCCAAAAAAGAAGTTTCAACGATAAACCTACATGATTTTTTATGAAGTTATTGAGATGTACATTATTTTTATATTTATTTTCTGCAGATATTTGCATTGTCGTGTGGTAACGACTTCCTACATGGCGGGGAATTACCAAAGTCGCCCATGTCCCTTTTTTCTTGAATTAAATTAGACAATTCAGTGACGCGTGTGTAATTTATTATTGGCAACACTCGACGGACAATTATAGATATAAATAAAAAAGAAATAGTTTTCATCCTTGTTGCAGGAGTCAAAGCTTACGAACGAAGACTATTACATAATTCATTACATGTACATGTGTTCTGTAATGGGTATGGTTTGGCAGGGAGCACACGTTTCTTGATCAGACTTTACATGCAAGCCAACTTCCTGGAAGGAACCCACAACGGTTGTAAAGATTGCGTCGCTTATCTTGTTTCGGTTTTAAATCCTTCCTAAGATGGATTACACGGGAAAGTAATTTAGAAAGGGGGTTGAGCCATCAATTTCGAGATATTGGAAAAGTGAAATTTATTATGCACTATTAATATAAAAAAGTCGTCTAACTCACTGTAATTTATATATATATGAATGTCTTTAGAAGAGGGTGTCTCAACGTAAGCGCCAAGTGCACAATTGAAGTTTTTCAGGTAAGTTAGTAATTTATTTTGAGACTCTCCAAGTTACTTCTTTTCGCCGTTGTCGAGGGCAAGTCGTCGAGATTGCAAGTCGTTATTAGTATTTTATGCAAACTACGTGTACAGAAGGCGAAATTTGAAGCTAGATCTACTCATCAAATTCTTTAGGGAAAACTGCTTCCTTATGGCACTTCTCAACTACGTCGTAGTCATTCAATAAGTCATTCCTATCAATTCTGACTTTGTTGGTAAGTTGGTAAAAAGATTTCCATTAGAGTGACAGTAGTGCGCAAAGGAGGTATCAGGTAAATTGTATTATCAGCTAAACTAACAGAAGGATGAGCACAGTTGCGTTTTGTGTAATAAATAATTTCATCTTCTTTCTCATTTATTTACCATCTCTCAGCTTCCGCTGGGCTCTATCGTGTCTGTGTAAAAATGAAGTGGAATAAAGAGAAAAAAGTCAGCGAGCGACGTACATAATTTTAGGGTGAACAGGAAAATGAACGCAAAGTGAAAAGTTGAACCTGATGTGAGTGAAACACGGTTTTCTTTCTCCCAGCACCGCAACACCAATTCACATAAGAACCATGTGTGTGCACATCATAATACATGCCTACTCTGCTTATACAATACTAACACATCACCTATGATCCTAATCTAAGATGAACCTTTTCTTCTCTTGTTCAGGAGTATCTCAAACTTATTATAACAAAGTTATATTATTTTCGCAGGAGGAACAAGAAGGAGCAGTCCAGCTAATGCTGGTATAGAATATATACATACGCATTATGGAGATACTACGAGAGATACATAGAAACATGGACAGATGTAAAGTGCTCACGTACTTCAGGCAAGCCATTAACTGGGAAAGTATCGCTTATCCGGGAAGAAGAGAAGAGAGGGAGAGAAAGTTGAGGAAAGAGCATGCTCGTTCCTATCTCTGGGAGAAAAGCACACTATCGACGGCCGGACTCGGAAAACCTCTTAACTTTCACTCACATGTGTATTCCCTCTCACTTTCACTCACACATGTATTCCCTGTGTGAGCATATCCCCGTAAAAGTAAAACTGCTTGGGATGAGAAAGGAAGAAACTCTATCTTTTTGGAAGAAGTCTCAGTTGACGAAGGTGATACGCTGCAATGCATGTCACACCGCGATTTATTGTAAAAGTTAAAAAGCACCTGGTCATCTAATATTATATGTGCTTAAAATAAATGATGCGATTTACATACAATGTTCATGTTGCTTCACTTATTGATACGCTGTTCCCTTCAACGCTGATTCATATAATAATACTCTATAACAACAATTGTTCATATTTAATGATAACTTTGCTGGAACCAAACCTTTCCTGGAAAACAGAGCAGAACAAAATGAAAATGGGAAAGAGTAAAGTGGAAAAAGCACAAAAACTCTCGCACAGAACGAACGTTAATGAGAGTAGGACCAAAGCTCGTGCCAGGAACCTGCTATCACCAATAAGAAAAGTTCAAAAATTTATCTAAATGAGATTCCGAGAAGAAAAGAAAAAATCATTCCAATAGGTTGACGAAATAGCTCAGAGTAAAAGAATTTGTGCATATGTGTGAAATGAGTTAAGTAATGGGTGCGTGAGTCAAATTGTCTGAACATCACATAATTTTGCTGCCTGCCTCCATGTGTATGTTGTGTGGCGGTGTGTGATAAGCACGGTTAGTAAATAGCTGCCTTCTCGACTGCAAACCTTCGTTCACCTACGAATTTTCTATCCTTTTCCGCACTCATCGAAACGGTACACTACTTTTTTCACGAATTCACTATAGGGTCACTTTAAGTCAACATTTTCACAACATGAAATCTTTCGTGCAATTTTTGTAAAAAAACGACCTAAGCATGTACATTTTTCCATGTTGCCACTGCTTTCGTTTCACAAAATACACACAATATTTGTTTACACATGTATTCAGATTCTTCGCAACGTTGGACCTTGTTTCTGTAGATACAATTTTTTTCACAGTTTGGTTGATTACGTGAAGCGACACAGACGTACGTAGCTGGAGGAAAGTTGTCAGGAATTCAGCATTAAGTTTCCAAGTTACATTCGATTTTAATGTAATTTTGTTGTCTACACGAGCTTGCTTATGACGCTACTCTAAAAATTTCATGAATTACGTTGTAATGCACTGAAACATGCATGATCTGTTTCTTTTCCCCGACTACTTGCTCTGTTGTTATGTCACACATTGTACGTTACTTTGAGATAAACTTGGACGGGAGAAGGGAACAGGCACGCAAAGGAAAAGGAACGGAGTGGAAAACAACGAAGAGAGAAAGTGGCGAACATTTTCTTCTTATTTTCAGTGAATGATAGGCAGTATTCTTTAATCTTCGAATATTCTCTGCCTCTCAGCCTTTTCTCGCAGTCCACTGCCAACTCAATGTTTAGATTGTATTCAGGAACCCAACATTTTCATCAGTTCTCGAACCGATGTTAATGCTACTCTGTCCCAGGTACTGGACAGCGGACCTCATAGTCATAACCTACGACGTAAAATGTAAAAAATTGATAATACTACCTTAAACTTTGAAAATTCCACATACATACATATACATACTGCATATGTCAAGAATATGCACTATCTATCCAGATAAGTGGATTCATATTGCTTGAGAAGGAGGGCCAACTTCTGAAGTTCTAAAAATCTCCATTAATTTCATCCACACGAAGATTGCTGAAAAGGAAAATTTCAAAATAAGCAATTGATGACGTTCATTCATGCCCACCTTCAATTTTGCAGGGCTCTGAAGACGAAAACAAAGGTGAGAGGCGACTCGTAAAAATGCATATAGGAATCTTCGTACATTGTCTTCCAAAGACAAAACCCGTGTTTCTTCTTAACTTAAAGGGAAATAAAAACGATGACTTTTAGGTTTACAGGGCTCGTGAAACACTCTCCATCCTTTCTAGAGCTTCTCGAAAACTTTTCATCATCATATCGTCATCATGTCCCATGAAGTGGAAATAAAAGCGATTGAAGGTCTGTTGCTCTTATTCTTGTACTTGTTTTTCTTATCAGCTCGTTTGTTTCTCTATCTGCTCCCATATTTCCACTAGAATGATTCCCATTCGCACTGAAAAAATACGAGGAGAAATAGCCTGAATAAATAGTTTAGGATATGCGCAATTTGTAAATATCGAAGTGCCTGCATGCACGTAGAAAAGTGTCTGAAGTGAGGCACACCTACCTACATCCTTAGGTTCAAAAATGGAAAAATTATAATATGGAATGCCTTTAAGCATATTTCTTCCGAGAGAAAAAGTTTCGATAAAGGAAGGAGTAAGCAAAACGTTGTGTGCGTGGACTAAGGTAACGACAAAGATAGAGAGAAATGTATTGTAGAAATATAAAAATTACAAACAAGCAACTGGTCCTGCGCTTCGCTGTTAGCCCAAAGTTTTGAATTTGCAGGGTCTAGATGGACTATGCATCGTGATGCAAAAGACGCGTATGGAGATAGCTACGAATTCGCAGATTGATGCTGGGATCGAAAGTCAGCGACATTATCTGATGTTGGTGTGTTAATTGGATAATTGTATTTCAAAGTAAATTAATACATAAATGCACATTGTATGTACAAGTGTAATGAACCGGCACTTTGTGTTGTAAGTACGTTATGTAAGAATAAAACTGCTCTGTTCATCTTTACCGTGGCGCACTCTGTGTGGGTTCTCCGCGTCAGGATAGCAGATCCATGTTACGGAAACATTAGCATTTTAATAGGCACTTCTGATGAAATGAAGCAGTCATCTTACGTATTCCTTTTTAGTCAACTTCTTTTGGAGTTTTGTGAATTACGTAACCGGAAGAATGTATAAGGAAATGGAAAGAAGAGAAATGAGGGGAAACTCATATTTTTTCTTTGGTTGCATATCTCTAGATGAAAAACAGGAACAACATATCAAGAGGCCAAAGGATAAAAGGAAACGGGTATAAAGAAGACGACGAGAAAAATCGGAGTTGAGGAAGACAAGTTTGGTAAAAGATTATGCCTGGGAAGAGAGTGCCTTCCGAGAAATGTATACATTATTCCTGTGTTTCGTTCTGCAACATATCATCATATCATACATTCTGTTAGCTTCCCTTTTTCCTTTCTGCCTTGAAACACTTGTTCCCAATCGTGCTCTTCCCGTTTTCGCTTTCGTTTTTTTTCTTTTGCTTGTTTTGCAAAAGCGATGTTGGAAGCGCAGGGCCTCTGTTACCATCACGATGTCTACATCATCAGAAGGGAAGGAACGATTTCTCATTTCCAATGAATTTCTTTACGTAGGTTCTTACATGGACCACTTTACAACAAACCCACTATCTACATAGGTCACAGTTGTCTACATTTTATATAAGTAGTATCAACCTTATGCGCTGTTATGAGTCGTTGTCTCGCGGAATAATAATGCCCACATGGGCACATCATTTCCAAAAACGCACATGGAAAGCTGGGAATGGACCGACTTGTGTGTGCCACCATTTATTTTTCCCGTCTGCTCCTGCTCCTGAGTTTTATTCTATAAGTTTGACGAATACGAGTTGATTTTTTGTCCTGATGACTCCTTGCAATAAGGACTTATGTAACATTCTCATTCTAGCTTTTGTAACACAAGTTTTACAGATGACAGTAAAACAACAACAATGAGCTAAAGTATAGCGTTAAGGGAGAGAGGACTGAAAGAGAAAACTGCGATGGAGACGACATGTGACGAGGGAAAGGAGCAGGAATGTTCTTTCTTCATAAAGGAACACGGTTTCATTTATCTCCAGAATAACAGCACACACCAACCCGTCATTCACTCTTTTTAAACTATCCAATAAGTAATTTTTCTTTTTTTCAGAACAGGCTGTGTGCGCATGGTAAAGTCTGGTTAGAGACACGTTAATTTTTGGGGATTTCTTCATAGCCCTTTCTTCTTTCTCCTCTCCTAAAGTTTCTGCACTTTTGTTTTCATGATGCTGATGGACAGACGAGAGCAGTTTGGTGGTGGTTATGAATGGTACCTAGCTCCGAGCTACCAGGAGAAAGAATGAAATCCAGCTAACTTACATAGTCATTCCTTTTCAGCCCAACAATGCATGATGGGAGACAGAAACTGAGTTCATGTGCTTTTTGAGCTAGCGAAAGGAGCTTCGGTTGAGAGAAGGTGGAAGCAGGACTGGTTTTGTCGGAAGCTTGCGAATGCAGTCTCATGATGAAGAGAAAGAATTCCCATTCAGACGACACCATGCCTTCGGAGAAGTACACATGGAGGTGAATCATAGTGAAAGCACGCATTTCCATGGACGACGGGATAGAATCGACTGGTCCGGAGTGTGCTCTCGCTCGCTCGTTCTTCTCTTTCTCCTCGTCGTAACTTTCATTTGAGCTGTGCTTTGAATCGAAGGCAGAACAGCAGGGTACGAAGAGAAAGGGAAGAGGGAATTGGGCTTTTGTGAACGAAATAACTTGCACTCCTCGCCGCTCACATGCTTCAGTCTTCTTCCAATATTCGCAACAACCAAAAATCTGTCCACCTCTGTTTCTCTTTCACTTCCTTCTCACTTCTTCATCTCCTTTCTTCTCTCGTCTCGTTTTCCTAAGCATTATTTTTGCCGTTTCATTGTCATTATTTTTATTATTACCATTGTCTCATTGTGTTTCTACGTTTTGCAAAAGAGTAAGGATTAACTAAGGGTTTCACCAATGAGGACCCCCTCTTCCACATTGTAAATTTTAGCCATCCAAAATATTATATCAATACAACTTCTACATTCCTAAAAAAGTAAATAGGACTTTTCTAGCTACATTTTTATTATCGCATGGCGATTTGCCATTTCGCAACGCATATTACGTGCATTACCTGCATTATTGCTGTAGTCGCTGTGCACATTTGTTTTTTCGTGACTATTTGATTTATTATTACACTCGTACATACTCAGCTGTGGGGATCCGAGCTGGGGAGAATCGAAAGCAGGGAAAACAATTTTTTCAATTCCTCATACAAACCAGTAAAACGAATCACTTGTCGTCATTAATATTACTACTGTTACTATTGCTATTATTACGGTTGCCAACCCATTTTCACCTTTTATTCTGAATCAACAAGGGAAAAAGGAGCACGCTTTGTTAGCGTGTTTTCTCCTGCTTTCCACCACTTTCACAACAGACTCCGTTCAAACAGGAATTTTTTCATGCACTCCGCGTTCATTCCCCGTTTCCCATGTGGGCACAGCACATGTAATATTTTTCTCTTCCTCTCCTGTCCAATTTTTATACCTTGTTCGTTCCAATTGTACCATGAATTGAACTCTACAAATAACACAAACATTCTCTCACACAGCCTTCCACACAAATCCGACAAACAATCAATTCTGCATTAGATCACGCCAAGCCAGCATGTACAAAGCCAAAAAGAATTCAAGTGTTGTGTTTCACAGTCCATTTTCTAATAAGGTGTATATTTGTGTTTGAAGTACAGGGATAGCAATAGCTTTATGATAATTTAAGTGACCAGTTCATCCAGACAGCATTAAATGTTCGTTAAACATTACTCGTGTGAGTGTGCTTCTCTGACAGTTGCCCAACACCACACGACGCGCACACGCATCTAAGCTGCTCACCGTTTGTGAAAAGAATAAACTTTTGTAGTTATACATACCTGAAATTTGCTTATGCAACGTTGCATAGGTATAGGAAAGGGAGGGAATGAATCAGCAGAAAGACTTTCCTAAGACTTTGCCAGGGAAGGACTAAAAAGGTTGTTGAGATTGAACAAAAGGTTATTATTAGAGCGTTTCAGTACAACATCATACTACTGATCGTGATCACCATCATCCTCCTCATCACCACCGCGAATTGAATTCCAACTAGTTCAAGAAGAAAACAAAGTGGAAACCAGGGGAAAGCATCGTAGGAATTTATGTGAGTGTCTCTCTTGAACTTGTTTACTTACTTTTCCTCTTCAATTTAGACCAAAAAACGAAACACAATACACTATTAGCTTCACCATCATTCTGATTCTATCAACAAACCACGTTTGACAAAAAAACTACCACACTCTGGCAGCAGAGAAAAATATTGCAAAAGCTCTTGTTGTTGTTATACAATTTGTTCTTTTTTGTTTAACTCTCAAACATTTGGAGTCTGATGGGCAAGTAAGATGAGAAGGTAGGATTGTAGCAGCTAAGCACACAAAGAAAAGAGAAAGCGAAACAACATCTGAAATGAAATTCAGCGAATCATTTTCAATCCCATCAGTTGGCACATAGCAGAAAATATGCCTGGATAAAAAGAAGAAAAATCTTGAACATTCGGGGAAGAGACATGGGATAAAGAAAGAAAATGAAAAAGAAAGGGACAGTTGGAAGGGAATATTGGTGAAGTAAAACCGTAGAAATTTTTCCACACTTCATATACGTATGAACATAAAGACGTAAACAAACGTGGCATGCCTCGGCATATAAGCATAATAAGTGTGGTACAAGTTAAATCAAGCAAAAAAGTAGAGAAGCGGGAGTAGACTTTTTTTACTTCGTCTCGAGTTGTTGTTGTCCCTGGTGAAGTCGTGGTAGCAGAGAAAGTGTAGGAGTACAACTGAATCTTCTCCATTTATGTAGTAGACTAGGACAATCATCAGCAAAACCAACATTTGTTTCCACTGAGCTGAATTCTTTTTAGTGACAGGGAAAATCACCTAAAAAGGAAAGAAAATTCAAGGATAACATATATTAGACGAAGTTAGTGAGCATTCTCTGTTCCATTTTTTCGGTTTCTTAGACGAGGGAAAGAAAGATAGCACAATGCTTTTTACATTTTTTACTTTTGATGCTCGTGCTTTGCACACACCATTATACATAAGGTAACGAACCAACGACATAAGACATCAAGGCAGGTGAAAGCGTTCCAGAGAACGAAGAAAATGAGACAGGAAAAAGCCCACATTCAAATACATACATTGAAGAGAAACGATACGGAGAAATGTATGCGAAAGTAATAATAAAGTCTTGTTTATAAGTTTATGGAAACTGCATTATTCCGATATTTCAGGCAGAGAGTGAGTGAGTCAACTGAAAGTAGAGGAGAGGAAAAGGAAGACGAAGGGAAGACGACGCCGAAGAAGAGCGTATTTGCACACATTTATTCCACAAAGAGTACAGTGGTGATCCAATGTCCTATTCAGTTGAAAAATACTTGTTAGCAAGGATCGTTGTGGTAGTAGTGCCGCTTGCTGTGAAAGCTCCGCTTTGACAGCATATTATACAACGGTAACTTTGTTTCGCGACTCATAGTTTTGGCCTAATGCTTTCTCCGTGAAGGTAGCATTAAGCAGTGGGGTACGGGGCTGAAATAGAGCAGAGAAGATTCTAATAAAAGTAAATCCATGTTTGTACAGTAGAATGCTATCCTTTTTAAATAAACACACCAAAGTTGGCCAGAAAGAAAGAAGTAGACAAAGTAATCTACCTACCTTTTCACCTTTATCAGAGACGGACTCAACAATGTACACTGTTCGCATTAGCTCGTGCTGACTACACAAGGAAAGAACTCGTTTCGTTGAGAATGAATCCCGCTTCATTGTTGTCAACAAAATTGTAGAGCAACCCCGTTCTCCACGTTACTTTTAAGCGAATCCAAAGTCTTGTAATAAAAAATATTGCAATATGCCATGTTAACTGAAACACAAGTCACAGATTCTGCTCTTGTCTCAAGGAATAGTACACAATCTGAGAATATAAACTAGTGTAAACTTTTCTCTGAAAAAGTAACCGCAGAAATTGTTATATGTTACAGAACGAACACTACACTTTTCTACTTTGATGTTCCATTTGCACAATGAAACTCTCGAGAATGTCTAAAATGTAAATTTGAATAAGGAAGACAATGTAACTTTTAAACTAGTTTTGTACATAAAAAAGTAGATTGATGTCGATGAGACAGACTTCCATGAAAAAATTTGGTGTACAAGTATTACCACTCGCAGCTAACGTATTACACAAAAGTTTTAATTACAAACAATTCAAGTATTTTCTGTCTCATTATTATGTAAAACAATTTACCAAAACTAGACTGCGTTCTTTCGTACTACCGCTAAGAACAATTCAACCAAGAAATTGTCACTGTTATAAAGTCATAGTTACAAGGCAAAACTGAAAGTAATTACCACAAGTCAAACGTACGCAATGAAGATTACATTAAGTAAAACTTATAATTAAATATTCTATCCAAGTTACAATTTGTACAAGTTAATAAACTACATCGCAGTGCATCAAAACGTACAAGAAAAACTTTAACAAGCCCTTGTTAATTTTTCATACGAGGAGTTCAGTTTCTACGTCGTTTGTATACTTAGATGCAACGTAACGTAACAGCCAACGAAAAGTATTACAAGAGTCTTTTTATAAACTATGAAATTCAATAGTCTGATCTAACAGGATATTTTATAAAACAATCCTAGGTAGAGTTGCAACGCTACAAAAATTGAAACGTCTAAGTAGGTGCTATAAAGATAATTTTATGGGAGGAAGTAACATATGGATATTGTTAACACTTTAGGTTTTTCTGGCAAGTAAAAATAACATAAAGGACTTGAAGCAATACATAGAATATTATTATTACCGTTACAATTATTATGATTATTACCACTGTTAGTATTACTATTGTTATTGATACTGTTAGAGTGCACGACCACTTGTGTATCTAGTATCTAGTCTTGCCATCTTTGTATCGATACCTGAGCCGTAACTGAGAAGGAGTTTACTTTTGTTTCAACTTTGTGGTAACTAATAAGAGAAGAGACCGAAACGGGATACACAGTTCTCCACACAAAAAAACTGCTTTTCCAGAGAGCAAACTTTAGTAAGTCTGTCTCAGCCTATCATCAATGTCGAGGTACTTACGTGCGTTCGTAAAAAGCTTAAGCGTATTCTGATTTATTAGACGCTTACGAAGAAGAGACTAATGCCATAAAATAAAATACGACAGCCTAAAGCACAGTTGATACTATGAGATTGTAAAAGTTGTTGATACGAAAAAGAGAAAAGGAATCAAATGAAGGGACTCGAATAAGATACACAAGTTTGCTATGACAGTACGATATACACCGTGCTTGATTGATATTCGCCTTCTTCTCATCGCCATTCTATGAAAAAAGCGTTACTGGACTCGACAAGAAATTCCATAGGAAACAATAAGGACTCTGCTTTCTAGTACCTACTGCGAAACAGATTCTAGTTGCTGCAGCGATTGTTGTGTTTATATGAAACCGAACAACAACTTACAATTTAAAGAGAAATAAATATTTAATGACGTTAATTTGTACAACCTGTCCTGATAACAAAACAAATATGTATGTTTTACATCAACTAAACTTGACATGAGTCAGCATTAGCGATACCAACATAAACAATTTGAATTGTATTGTGTTTAGATATGCATACGAAGCATTATTAAGTAAGATATGAACAAACTTTATATTACTATTTATAATATATGATTACGTTGTAACCTTTAATATGTAATTTTTGACGACTGCTTAATTTTATACAAATGTAATGCGCTAATGCCAACTTAGTTAAGAGTTTAGGTGGAACTCAAACGTTTTTAGTTGAACATCAATTGTAACGTAGTTTTCCTCTACTAGGCCGATGGCCCGAGAATAGTGTGTCAATAAATTCATTAATTCATTCATCACATTCAGTAGCAGCAACGGCCAAGTGTAAAGCTAGAATAGAAACACGATGACAAAATTTTTGTGGTCGCGTCGACTCTGCTACAGCTTTCTAAGTTGTGGAGGAGCCTGTTGTTGCCATCAGAAGCAAACAAACTTGAAAAGCAAACGAGATCATCACCACCATCACCATTTCGGACATCACCGCAGCAGCGGTCACATTTGGAGGAAAACGGTTGTGTTTGGGATTTTTGTCTTTACACTCTACTTCGCACTTCTTAGTTTTGTTTCTTTTCTCGCTGTGTCCAATCACAGAATGGTCATCTCTGCACCAACAAGCAGTCGAAATTCTGGCGCAGTCAGTCATCTCCACGGCAAGGTAAGTCGATACTTTTGCCTTTTACTTAGACTTCTGTAATTATCATGATAGCAATGTAAAGACAATTGACGTGCTGGGTAGAGGGGAAATCTGAGAAACGGCAGTTGTTGCCCCAAATGGAAACTTTTGAAACAGTTGTAATGTATTTTGGAACGTGTGGCTACCAAATCAACTTTAAAATATTGCCAAAACATTGTGCTGTTATTTTGTTGTTTCATCCATTTTTCTGCTAGACAGCGTCAATAAACATGCCTTGTAGAATGAGTAGTACAATCGCAAGATGTTTTCCATTCTAGAACATTTGTTGCAAAAATAAAATGAACGAGGCAAATGGAAAGAGGAAAAAGAGATGAAAGTGAGTGAGAGACATAACCGGGCTCATGGTTAGCGGTTGACTAAACATTATTGTTATACACTCAAACTGAACACATTAAGTAAATAAGGGGGAAAAGACACAATTCTGCGAGGCTATAACTCGCAGATACACTCATGAAAATGATTTTTCTGGTAAACTACTCAGGACTACTTGCTGTGAGAATCACATCAATATACATGTTGTTACAAGGTGGCGGAGAAAGAGGGTGCAGTTAAAAGAGAAAGCATCCATTTGCAAATAAAATGCACGTAAACAGTGTAATAAACGTTTTATTCCCTATTAGTAGTAAATGATGAAGAGGACTGACACATTCGTCTCACTCAAAGTCAACCTGTCTGTTATTCAAGCGTTGTGAATCAATTTACTCCCGTAAAAGACAGACACGACAACATTTACTGCAAAAATTCTCTTTGTCATGGAGAAAATAACTACAAGCAGTGTAGGAGTTTGGCTGACTGAGATGAAACTTGACGAATCCAATGTTGATTCTGTTCACCCAATACTGAATTTAGGCCAAACAGAAAATCGCAAGTGATGACTGGATACTTGGCTGTTGTATGTAAATGTATTTATGAATTAAATTAAGAGTGTCAGGAGCTTCGGCGCCTCCAAACTTATAAACGGAAAACAAGTGGAAATCAAACGTATTTAGCGTGAGATGTGGTTGCACAGCCTAGAGCCATTTTCCATTACAGGATGAATGAGGAAAGTCGTAAAAAGAATGAGTGCAGAGTGGAGTGACGAGTGACAGTGGCAGGCAGCCGATTCTAGAAATGAAAGACAAGAATGGACACTCAATGAGCACTCAGGTTTTTTTCTGTTCGTTTTACACACGTTTGAATGTGAGTGTATATATGTATTTGTTCTCATAATAATTTAATTAAAATACTAACGAAGAGGGTCAATAAAAACGTACTTTTGCTAAGCACCATCTGCATAATTTAAATGAAAATGATTAAATGAAAAGTTTCCGCAAGATGACTGTCTGAAAATGAGATCTCTTGCTTCATTACTTGTACGGAAATAATGCAAACACGAGAGGAAATTTGGAATTTGTGTCGCATGATGAGTCTTCACCGTCGCGCCATTCTACAATCGACTACCTCCATGCAATCTGTAGCCAGGCGGTGCGACCTGCTTGCCTGATTAGGGAAAAACTACAAGACACCAATTTTGGCAGGAGCGCCCCTGCTGGTCTTATGAAAATTGCTCCTGTCTACTTTACGTGTTACGTCAAATGAAAAGAGTTATTTTTTCTGTAAGCACTTTGTAATTTAAAACTAAAACAAAGTCGGACACCTCCGGGACTAGTGAAAGTGAGTTTGTTAAAACCAAACTGCTCACATTCAGGGATGCGAACTTTTAAGGTAAAGATGCAAATTTCTATATCGTATGGGTTAAGTATACGTAAACGAGGGCCACCACTTTCCTTTGTTTGCAATATACTAGTGCCGGTCTGTATTCTGAGCCGATTTTTTCTCATGTACATTCGTACTTCATCATTTAAAATACCTGCATACCTCCACTTTCTTATTTTAGCTCCACCACGACTTAAAGGTTGTAGCGCTTTGTGGAGTCAGGCTGGAGCTATAATCATCTCATCAGTGAACATTAATCTGCTTCCAGAAGGAATCTTAATAATGTAAATGTATGGTTGCGAGGCGTTTTCTCTGAGAGCAGTTAAAAAGACAGTCATTGCTTTTATCCCTAAATTATGCTAATTTCCGGACCATAGTGCTTTCTGATGACAGCAATGCATTTATATTATTGAATATGAGAGGATTTTGCAGAAATGGCCATTTTAGATTTTTCTCAACGATGTTAGTATGCAGTCAGCGATTTGTGCATTCCGAAAGTGCAGAATTAATTCTCAGATGTGCGAATACGAGAATTTGATGAAATGCGTTATCGGTCCATGTTTTATTTTATGACGACCTATTGCCGACGATGATGCTGGGACGCAATAATAAAAATAATGATGATGAGGCAAGAAGGAAGCAACGCAGCACTACTGCCGGGAGAAAGTCAGCGCTTCCTTAATGTAATTTAAATTCACGAAGAGTTTCATCAGAGAGGAAGCTATTGTTTAAAAATTGCGTCGTTTTTATGTTGCTTTGTTACGAAGCAAGTATGCGCTTTATATCCTCATAATAATAAAATAATTTATTGATTACTAAACTGAGAACCTGAGTTACTCTATAGAAAGGCTTCGCATCTAATGGAAAGGCATTTGTGTATAATGACTGGATTACAATAAAATTAGGACAATAAAGCGTTGTTTTATGAGCTTCGCTCTTTATTTCCCCTTAAGTTAGCTTGTCAACAAAATACGGACGTAGATACGAAGATATAGGTGTATTCCGGAAAATAAAATTCGGCTCTTTCCTCCGTTCACTCCCTTCCCAGTAATCATTGTTGCTGACTTTGACGACTTCCTCTTTCTAATTTGTGAAACGTATGAAATCACTTAAAACGTAAGCATGCGAGAAATATCAGGCTATAAATATCAATTTGCACAGCAATACAGTCGTTTATTGCCTTCAAAATCATCGAGACCCGTAAAGCATTTTGTTACGCCGTAATAAATGGATAGAAGTATATTGAAGTATTCATATCTGATATGGGCACTTAACAAGACAAAGGGAAACATTGTAAACATAGGAAACATGAAACAGGCACTTCTATTCAACTGCACGCTGTATTTTCTTTTCATAGGACGAATGTCTTGAATTTCTTCCAAAAACTTTTCGACATATCAGTAGCAGTGTTTTGACTAAATCCTTATATCGTTTAGTGGGACTACCCGATAATGCGCATTTAAATGACACTGCCTCGTAAATAGGAATCGCCAAAAGATGTACCTATGTACCTTCCCTGTTCTTGTTTAGACATCTTTCGATGTGAGTCACATACTAACACAATTCAACTAAAGAGAAGAAAATTGGACAGCATTCAAGTGGCACCTTCATTTCTCTAAATATGCGCAATTTAACTGAGAGCAATTTTTATGTTGTGGTCACGTATTTTAATTCTTACCTACTAAGCTGTGACAAACGGGCGCTCATTGAAAGGGTAGGTTCGTCAAAACAGATTTAACGAGTTTTAAACTAAATCAATAAACTTCCTGCTTATGACATGAATTTTAATCGTGGCATTGGGCTTTTATGACAAAAGCAAACTGGACTAACTGGAGTCATGTCTGGCCTCATTATCAATATTATTGTTAGCTTTGTGCTCAAGAGGAAATAATATATTACCTAATTAAGTATATTGGTTTCCTCGAAGACATAAGTGATATCATCTGCGGATGTTTTTCTGCTTTTTGCTGCGAACATTTTATCTATTGCCACAAGCAGAGGACATTTCTCTGATTGGATGGTTTTGTTTTTCTCGGTGTACATTAGTTTAATTAAGAATAATATAAGGGAAAGTAGTTGGAAGGGTGCATAATAACACTTAAGGAAGGGTAATTCATTGCATCGTGTTAAGTGTACACATGTTCCTGAGTGTTGCCAAATGTGATAGTGTAAGTGGGCTACAACGAGACGGTGTGAAGGTGGTGGCGACGATTCGAGCTGGAGGAGAAGTGGTGTAAAGTAATCAGCATTCCTACCACACATCAAGTTGCAATGTGGTGGACGGGGACCCGTGCCCATCATCCGGTAATTAGTATCCTAGCTGCGATGATGGTAAAGCACTTAAAGTGAGCAAAAAGAAAGATTTTTGGTTTTCTCGGTCCCTCCTTCATTTGCCGTCGTCTCCCCTAGTATCTTAGCACATTTTCTTCTAAAACTTCTCTTGCGGCCACAAGACGCCATTGCATCGTCTAGCATACGTCTACAACGTGTAAGGTAGATGTAGTAATCGTGAGAAAGTAAAAAGTTATCGATAAAAAGAGATTTCTCGAGATTTAGCTTTGAAAGCGTGGATGTATTTGTGGTAGTCAGAAAAATGTTGGAATATGTACCAGGGAAGAGAAGAAGTCAAAGCACGTAAAGTGAGCTCCATTTTCATTCTTCCTTTTTTCTCGTGTTAGTTGGTTAGCCAGCTAGTTTCTGTCGGTTGGTCGGCTCCATGGATCGTTCGTACACAGCTGTTAAATGTACAAGTCTTCGGATGTACTGTACTCCGCCACAGGACAAGGACAGAAACACAAGTTGCAAGCACTGGCTTGCTTTCACTCTGAACTAAAACGCTCCTCCAAGCGTCTACTTTTTCAGTTGGAGTCTGCCTCTCTTTGCTTTTACTTTCGTACGGTACCAGATTTTGTTAGATGAATATATTTCCTTTGTGGTCTTTGATCTCATTCTTCTTGTGGATTTATACGGACCAACTTTCCCTCACTCAGTCTCTTGCCTCTCTCACTTTTTTATTCTAACAAATTGTCTCTTCGAGGCATCAGTTCTGGACCAATAATATTATGGAACTTTTGTAGGCAACTAAGTAAAGTAAGTGTGCATTGCATTTATTAGGAGGAGAGGAGGTGGTAAACTACAGCTCAACCCCGTAACTTTCTTCACGAATGTAGTGAAACAAATGAATGAATACATTACATGTGATTGTCTTTTCGTCTCTTTTTCCACTGGCTTTCACCATTCCACAGGCTTACTTATCTATGCCTAATGCACAGAATGATTAGATTGAACATATTTACAATCTCGGAGTAGTACGCTTCCACGCAAAGCAAAGATAAATCCGTAGTGATTAAGTTCATGTCAAAAGCAATTAATTTGCTGCTTTGCCTTTCCCTGCTCGATATGAGCACGACTGAGAGAGGAGCTGAGCCAGTCACACGCTATAATTCTCTTCTGCGTTGCCCTTTCCAACTGCATTAAAAATATTTCGTTGTTTCTAACTGTAGTGTGAGCGACTGTGTCGTATTGGTTTAGTCTCCTCTTTATAATATCGCCATTGTGGAAAAACTTCTTCCCAAGAATTATCATATAAATATGTGCCCAAATGTAAATAATATCTTGTCCCCATAAAACTTGTCGTTTGTCATGAAGCATATTAAGGCCAACACTACGCTGTTCTTTGTGCTGGAAACATACATTATTTACGGTAACTTGAAAATGACTAAAGTACGCCGCATTTGTTACTTCAAAGTTAGCCCAATCATTTCAGCATGTCTGCCAGTCAGCCTTGTTTCATTTTTATACACTTTTCTGGAGCAAACAAAGGAATAAAAAAGTATGTTACCGCACAATTTTGATACTAATCCTCTTTTTTCTAAAAGCTATTTCATGATTGTAGAAAGAATAGTGCTGAGGAGTACCTAGACAGTATACAGCAATTCGTGTTGGATTTGCCGTGGAGCTAAAAATTCTGGCGAGGAAATTCTTCCGAAGAAAATTTCGCTCCGTTTGTCAGTGAAAGCTTCCCACACGTTACCACAGTAACGTTATCAGAGCCCATTTATCTATGTGGGTGCTGTGCGCGCTATACCTATTTTGTGGAACGGTGAAATGTCTATAAGGAATTTCCTGAACTTCCTTATTCTGGCAACAGGAGAAAAGAGCAGCGACATGCCTTGAATTAAAACGAGCGTGTTTAAAGCTATGTGAAGGGCAAAGAGGAAAAATATATTCCAGATTGAAATAAATACTGGGCTTTGTTGAATACAAAACTGGATGGAACTGGCTGAACTGTCCTTACTTATTATCCAAGAGAATATCACAAATGTAAACCCTCACTGAGGTTCAAAGATATGTTGCGCAGATTTGCAGGTATTGTACGTTTTGAGTGTGTAGGACTTTAACGTTATTACACTGAAAGTGAGGCAAATAAATTAAATTTTATGAAGTGATGAAATTGAGCGCCATTCGGTCGTTTTCAAATTTATGAAAATAATTCTAAATGCATTTAAAATAAAGCTTGAAATGCATTAACTGCATTAACTGTCTAAACATTTTTCGCAAAAACTGGACCAAAATCCGTCCAGTGGATCTGACTTGAGAAACAGTGGCTGAATGCGGACAGCCGGAAGAATTCAACAATCGTATACATGAGCTGGGCTTAATGGCGCATAATGCAGGGTATCATTCCATAATATCGTTGGAGTCATAATAAGATACAGTTTGCTTGGCTAAAGTGGTTATAATATTTACATATTCTGTATGCATTTTTGAAATGATATGTCTGTGTACGGTTTCCATATGATCTCATAAAAAGCATATAAAATTCTACTGAGACAGTCGGCGTTTGCTGCTCCCACACTGTGTAGCATTTACTGTAGGAATTCGAAGCGTTTCTGTGATCAAATAAAATGAAGCTGCTCTCGCAAGTCATCTTGGCAGCTGTGGTGCAATAAAGGGGGAAATGTCGATTAAATTTTCTAACGAAATCTATTGCTCATAATAACAATTCAAGACTACCAAACACAATGTTTCGACAAATTAAAATTGGAGAGTTTTTGTCATTTTGTGAACACGTATAATTTCACGACCCTTTTCATCCGAAAAATTCTTTTGCTAATGGTTTTATTCACCAAATTGTTATTCCAGTGGATTATTTTCAGAAAGTCTTTTCTTTCCTTTTAAAAGAAATGTGATGAGGAGGAAATGAATTTTCGCCTCATCACAAGACCATGTATTACGTTTAGCATGGAGTGAAAAGTGTGGAGCTACCTAATACCACGACATGTCTATCATTTACATTGATTTCCTTTTGAAGAATGAGGAAACGAAGATCAAGGGAAATGAGGAACACGAAAGGCTCATCACCCTAATCATGAGATATGTATAAAAATCCAATCCTATGCTAAAAATTAATTTAGGTTCAAATGATATATATTGGGACAACCCGCTCTGCCCTCCTCGGAAGTAAAGCGAAAGGATTGCTTATGAAGCAGTAAATTTGTACAGCACCTTTCAACAATTTCTCCTTCTCCGAGTTAGACAAAAATCCCTCACCCCTGATTACATACAATCTATCTTCATTCATTCATACATACAGTAGATTTTCTCTGGAGATCCTATTTTTCCGAGTTGAAACACGAGCAATTTATCTGAATCGAAACAAAAATTTACGAACAAACGCCCCTTACAAAATAAACTGCTGAGTCTGCGGTTTTATTTCATGGGATGGCATAATCATATATCTTCTTCGCTAACTTTCTTATTGTGCATAAGTAGTGAAAAGGATAGGGGATGGAGTCTAGATCTGTAAATTTTGTTCCATTGAATACCCTAATATTGTCTCTCTACTCTTTCAATGTACTTCTTTCGCCCACACATTATCTCCCTCCCGGAGTACATAAATCTCGAATTGTTCCACTCCAGCCTATTTCTGATTTATTCATTTTTATAGCACAACTCATAAACTCGTGCATTTGTTTAACATGTCCTACAACATCCTCAGCATTTGTTAAGCAGTGTAAGATAAGCCCACTCAGAATAATGAAAAACATATGAAATCAAGGAAACAGTAAAGTGTATGCGGATGGATTACTTACTGCTTCCGAAGTATAAGAATATACGTCGCATACATCCATCTAGCCGTAATAAAGTTGGAAACTTGACACATTACAAAAATAGGAGCTCTCTATCTTCCGAGAGTGTTGACAATATCTCCAAGTGTTTACTTTCGCTTACGAAACGAACGATCGCTCCTTAAATTACTTAATATGAAGTATGTATACGAAGCAAAATGAACAACTTTCTCCGATAGTCGATTACCCACCTTTTACTTGATGCCACTTCACTCAAGTATGAAATAAAACCTTTTTTATTCAAAAACCGCACACTTAAAATTCGACATTTGTTGTGCGCTCTGATTTTCCTTCCTGTACTTTATTCATTCAGTCTGTTGGACGCAATATGTGGCTAGTTCACCATTTAATTAAATCTTCACATAAAATCATATTGCCCCATCTGCTTCTCTCTCACGAGATTCGCAAGCACTTCAAAGCCAACATCAGAACGGCCATTTCGCTCATTTCTTATCATTTTCAACTCAACAGCAGCAGCCACTACCTCAAGTTTTCATTTATTTCAACAAGCAATATTCCATGTAGGTTCCTTGCGACTTATTATTATATGAAATCTTTTACGTAGGAGCCTTTATTAAACTGGAGCAATATCTTTTTGTAATAAGCAGCGGGTACTGTGGGTAGCATGCAGATGATTCTCCGTGTTCACTGTCTTTCGTGTGGTGACTGGTGATTCCTCTAGAAAAAACTGAGACAGTTTTATCAATGTAAAACGTGATCTTTCCCAAAATAGCATGGCTATGGGAATAATGCGAATCAATGAGAGTCCGCTTATGTAGGCGTTAGTAATATTTCTAACTTCTAAGTATTCGCGAAATTATTTACTACTTAAATTCTTCGTATTTTCATTAAACTATTTATACATCAGTATTTAATACATTTACAAGTTACCGTTAGTCAGGTTAGAGTCAATATTACGTACTACTAATAGGAAAAATCAGGCTACTGCTACATTATTCATATTTTACTATATTAATATCACACAATTATATTTATGCAAAACTGCGGAAAAATAAAATATATAAACACAAAAATAATCATTTAAGTTTGCAAGACTAATTACTTTTGACTTTAATTAATCAGCCAATATACGGGGAAAATAAAGTAAAACAATTCGTTATTCTTTTTATGATGAACAATTTATTTAAGACAAAACTTAATTATCAATGAAAGATTTTATATGGTTGTAATAGTGCAAAAACAATGTCAGCAAACAATTAACATTAGAATATTATTTTCGACATCTGTTGAAAATGGAGAGCATTATAGTACCTAACTCTAAAATTCAGTGTTTTTCAAACACAAAGGATCCTTAAATACTAGTTGAACGTTTCAAGTTTTCCGTACACATCTGTGAAAATTGATAGTCAGTGGAGGATGCATTAATCCAAAAAGATCGCAACATTCCACAAGGAAGTTTATTGTCAGCTCAGTTATTCAGTCCAAAATATGGCTGAATTTCATTTGTAAAAATATTTTTAATCTTTTCCACGAACCTCTTAAAGAATGCGCATGTTTCCATGCATAAAAAATCGTGGAGAAGATACTTCAATGGTGGTTCGTGGCTATCTTTGTGCCAGACGTATTTAGGCTGATGTAGCACGTCTTCTTATATCAGCATCAGTCTCATGAAACAATGTACAAATCGCTGATTGTTTTTTCATTTATTCGCACTTGCATATGGAGGAGATTTTACTCCACTGCGTTTTACTCCATTTTACTTTGCTATCCTTAGTTCAACTAAAAGTTTGCAATTTCCATGTCCTCTAATAAAAAGTGAATGCCATTCCTTTATGTTGTATGACAATCGACCAACCAATATACATTTTTGTGAATAATGTTATCAACAGTATACGTATCTATGCAATGTATGTGTTTAGGGAGAGACGAAGAAATTGGAATTTCAAGTTTGCAGCCCTTTGTAGGCAGACAAACAATTGAGATAACAGATTTTTGGAGAGATAAAAGTAAATGTGTCTGTCTGTTCTGCAATAAGTGGTACGTGCACTTTCGCCGTTCACTTTGACTAGCTTCTCCACAAAATGATGTATTTGAAAGTCATCGGAATGGCGAAACCTAGCAACGACATGTATATTGAATGATTTTTTAGGTCGACAGAAGGAAACTGCATTAATTTACAAATGTCGTCATAAAAGCATCCGTGAATCCCTCTAATTCTTCAAGCCCTTTATTCCTCTGAGCAGTAAAAAGAGGGCTTACTTTCTCACAAGCTATTTTTCATCAAGACAAGACAATACTTTCTGGAAATTGAAGCTAGTTCATGTCATCTGTGACATGCAGTTGGTTTGCCGGCCCACACAGTTTCTTCAACAATGTTTTTCATTGGAATGGTGGAATTAAATTGTAGTTTGTCGTCAATTAATGCAATTGACTACTGCGGAAAACTTACACTTTTAGAAGTTGTACCAAAAAAAAGAGATCTTTCCATGATGGGTAAATATTCGAAAGCTATACGTGATAAATTGCGTCGTTGTTGGATTCTCCGTTTCTAGGAGGAACTATTAAACATGTTTTCTTTTATTGTTGTTCGTGTTTGTGCCAAAAACAGATCTACTTTCCCGGAGATTTTTATAGACCAGGACATGGGCATTCTAGCAAGCATTAATGCATGCTTAATGGAAAATGTTCTATGAAATAACACTATGAAATTATGATACCTTTTTTTACCAAAAATCAATTTGAAAAAAATTGGTAAATGATGAAATTACATCTTTTAAAACTGTACGAAACTGTACAAAATGGTCATATTTCTATGCACCCAAACCTGTGAGTTTGGAAAATGACCATCTGGTGGCATGGACGACGAAATATTTTCAAAAATTAGCAAATGCAACAACAACAAATGCGAGAAATAAGCAAAACTGAAGATTTCGGGACCCTCCATTTCCATCGAGTCAAGGCATAGCCAATTCCCATTCTACCTTATCACCGAGAAAGTATATTGGTTATTGTTAGACATGTCTACTGCACACTGATACAGGATCCAATTTTTTTTTAGACAAAAAGACAATTTGTAGCACGTTTGAAATGTCTGTGGTAATAGGATAAGCGGAGTACTCTAAATCGTCAAAGACCATGACAAGATTAAAAAATTAGACCGAATCTACCAGAAATGCATCAGAGGTCAGGAAGGCAACTCATGAACATTTTTTGAAACCATTAGGGGAATTTGAGAGAGATTGGTTACATTTCATTTTAACAGTGCATTATTTATAGATACAATATTCGTTTGTACTTTATAAGTGACTTTGTAGAAGTCTCTTTAATTTTTGTACACTCTTTACTTGAAATAAAAGAAAATGCGAGGTATAAAGCAGAGAAGGACAGAGAGCGACACGAAACTATGATTATTATGTTTCTTATTATTTGCTGTAATATATCCATAAAAATGATACAGATTCCCTGCAACGGAAGCATGAAAGAAGAAATGTATAGGATTTTGTTGGCAAACATTTGATATCAACTGATGTAACTGCTTCTCAAGCATTTCTTTCGTTTACCCCAGAAGGATTCAGATGGGAAAACAAACAGTAACTTTTAACCTCCCGTATACCTGCTTGACACCGAAAGGTGATGGTTCTACAGTGAAAAATACGATATTTCCTTCCGGAGTCGTTGAATAAAAAAGGGACCTTCTCAGTAGCAGCGATTCCCATTTCTTTCTCAGCAGACATAAAGCACTCCCACTGTAACATAAAACTTTGTATCCAAAGGGGTAAGAGTGCAGTATAAAGTCGTAGAATTCTGCCCGATCGTCTAATGTTTAGGTATTTGAAGAGAGCGAAGGAGAAAGGTTTCTCATTTATAAATATCCAAGTCACTTTCCTGAATTGTGAACATTTATGACAAGACATACCGAAAAGAAAAAAAAAAGGTATCTATTCTTTGATGCCTGCCTGGTTTCCGGAAACTACATTCAGATACATAACACCAAACAAGTATTATTGCGGAGACGTAGCTCGCTCGCATTATATTACAAACAATTTTTAATGGAAGTTGTGGAGAGGTTGGTGGAAGAAAGTAACATGGCCATAAATCTACGTGTGTCGCTTATGTAGTGTACGCCCGGGAAAATCGCAAAGCATTAACTGCACGCACTTGCACAACTCTGTAGTAAGTTCTTCGATGGACCATTACTGCGATGACGGCTACGGCTACAACAACGGTACCATATTTCGCAGGAGTAAAAAGGAAATAAGAGGAGAAAGTTTTTGAATGATGTCTACAACGAAGTACATAATATTTAGTACCATTAAATAATTTTCAAGTCTGTAGAGTCACAAATTTACAGAGTGCCAGCCATAAATGTATTCGAGAAAACAAATGGATACTTTCTCCCAGATTCTCACGACGGATGTGCCGTTCCTGTGATTATTGCTATGGTGTGCCCTTATCGTCATGTACTCGTTTTTATTTTACTTTTAAAAACATTTTCAGGCTTCACTGGAGACAACCCTTCAAATAATGCATGTAATAACGTAAACAACGGTAGTTGTAGCAGTAATTCCAGCGAAAGTAATTTACTGCATCCTACAGCACAAGCACTACAACTCTAGTGGACATTAACTTGGGTAGCTACTCATAGATACTGATTGGGACTAAACTGAAAAAAGAGTGTTGTGTACACAGGGCATGGTTTTCCTCGAACTGCTTTGACTTGACTTCTCGCCATCCGATCCTATAAGTAATCTTGTGTTGTGGAAAGAAATTACTATGAATGACTGCTCATTCTCTCTCCCTCTTTCTCTTTTCAGACTCACTTTTATCTTTCTATTCGCCCGTGACTACCGCCATCCCCAAAGTAATACATGTATAGTTTATTAGTTGAGTCGACTCGTTCATACTTTCGCGTAGGGAATGGATATGAAGATCGCTACTCTGTATGACATCCATTTTAGTGTAATAATAATACGACTGCTCTTAATGCCATGGCAATAATTTTAAATGAATGTGGTGATGGTTCACAGGTATTCACAGTTCTGCTCTCTTACTCTACATAATTCCAGTTGCCAGCCTTTGCACTCTGCAGACTTCCCTAATTGTATGGCATAGTTGCTTTCTTGTCGGGCACTGCAGTTAATTTTTTCCTTATATTAGTGGCTTCCATTGGAATGGAGGAAAATTACTCCATGTACGTTGTAAAGCTTCTGACGACATGTCTTGAACAAAACAGTTTTTGAAGAGGAAGAGAAGCAAATAAACTCAAGAAGTGACTTAGTTGAACACATTCACTTTTTAATCAGTATCCGTCCGCCTTTACAACGGTGGTTAGCCAATACATGCACAAAATGAAGCCAAACCAAGACAATGTTTGTTCCTGAGTAGATGCATCGAGACTCACAAAAGAATGTTTTTAGTAATAATAAAAGTTGAATGGAAACCATAGGTAGCACTTTAACTGTAACAAGGGTGCTCAGTGACTTTTGACCACTAGGAAGGTTCCTGTGTTGTAGGGAGGAAGAACGAAGAAGAGTGCACAATGGAACCAGTCACGGTCAGCATCTGTCGGTGAAATTTCATTTCAGGAATGTCTACAGTATCACTTTATTTTGTGGAAGAATGGCTACTAGAGTAGGCTACAAAACTATGTGTGATGCATGGGTCATGTTCTATATTATGTAATCCAAAGCAAATGATCAAAGCAGTAGTAAAAACAATAACAGTTAGATACAGTAAATAGGCGCTTACGTGTGGTTACGAAAGGTCTACCATTACACTCCAATCATAATCTATTTTAGTACACTATTAAGCAATTTAGAGTGAGGCGAAACTCTTCGTATAAACATGTCTGGATAATTTTTGACATCTCATAAACTATAAGCATTAAAAAATAATCACTGTTAACAATGGCAATGACGCCATTTCTTGGATGGGACTTGAAAGGAACGAGAAGAGTGCACATTTTTAGTTCAGGTTAAGCTAAATGCGACTGCTGTCGGCACCTCCATGTCGTTCCTGCTGCTCCTTTCTCTTTGTTCCTCTGACAGTTCGTGAGAGTGCTTTTCCCACATAACCACGTAAAATTTCATTAAACAAGATTACGTTTTATATTTTCAACATTTTCCTAGTTGTAAACTCCACAAAAACAACACACAAAGTTAAACACATCTTGGAATAATCTACAATGCATATTTCATCAGATAATGCATGGGGCAAAGCGCATAGCTGCATTATTTATATATTACACCTAGATTACAAGGTTTTATTTTAATGCATATTTAATGAATCGTAAGATGAAAAGAGCTATGTAGTTTCAAGAGAGAAAAAAACTTTTTACGTTATGCACGCATGGTAAACTGTGAGAAAGTATAGTGATGGCTGATGTATAAGTTTTTCGAATGCGCTGGTTTAGATGAATAGTGATGGGGTCTACAGAGCTCTCTCATAAGCATTGTTTAATAAAAGACAATTCATAAAATTTAGAAACAAATTGCGTACTCTTTTATTAGAATAATATTACATAAAAAACTATATGAAATATGAAAAGGTGATTAAATTTTATTCAGGAAAACTGGACTGGATGTCATCGTTCTAAAATTAATTCCTATTACTACCTATTACAAAATAAATACCTGATACTTAAATTTGTATAATGTTGTTTTCGGAATTTTTGCAATGAATTTCATCATTGTTAAATTATCTATTATGAAAAATTGTTTTATGATAACTTAATTGAGTTATATCAGTGAAACAAGCATATGAAGCATTAAGAATAAATCTTGAATTTTATGAGAAAAGTCTGTTATGAAAATACGTGTAGATATTTGCTCTGTACACCAGTGATGGTTGTCTAGTACGTCTGTGTGGTGATCCAGTCCGTGCCAGTTAAACATCTAAAATAGAGACAGAAATTGGGAAAGTAGACGAAGAAGAGGAGAAAAACATTCTGACGACCCAAAGTATGTGAAGAGAATATTATTTCTGTGAAAAGGGATTGAGAATGAAGTGAAAGGGGAAAGGCAGCCTCGTAGCATCTTGTTTAGCTATGCTGTCAAATGTTCTCTTGGTTTTTTACATTATCTTCAATTGTCACGTCAACATTCGTTCGCAGAATTTTCTGTTCTATTGAGTAAGCGATGATACATACAACAACCCTCGTCGTCAAATCATATTTTATGTATATGCCTATATAATATTTGGGATATTACTATGCAAGGTTTGTTCAATATTCCTGTGAGTTTTTGCATATTATTCATACGGTACTTCCCATTTTTTATTAGAATCATGTTATAGGCTGAGATGTTCTTTGTCCTTCCTTTCTTTCCGCTGACAAACTACTTCTTTCAAAATATTGAGTATGCTGTCATTTCAATGACTTTCATTTCTTTAAAATAAAGTGACTGAATGTATGTTTCAGATATCAATGCAGACATAAAGTGCACATGTTTCATATAAATAATTTGAATAATAAATGTCATTAAACTTATCAAAACATTGTCATTTGACTGCAACGTTGAAATTAATTGGTACGAATTTTTTATATAGTTGACTTGCCAAGACTCAAAACGAGCAAAAGTTGAAGTTGATTAGAGAAAGCAACTCGTTTGATTTTGTATCTGACTTTATGTACACTAAGGAGTACGAACAGCAGGTTTTCATATGTACATATTTATTTCTCTAGTTGATCTCCGTAGAAAAAATCCAATGAACTCGGCCAGCAATCCCGACCAAGTCCTCGGAATTATGACATTTGTTTTTGTTCAAAGCTGGTTAGCAATAAAAATTTAGTTGACGACAGGCAGAGAGTAACTTAACGATTCTTCGAATCAAAGACTTTTGAGAAATGAGGAAAAACATGGTGCTTTAACTGCAATTAGACGTTTAGACCGCCAATCGCAGACAAGATCATTTTGAGATAATATTAACTTGTACTTAGTATTAGTATACTTACTTGAATTTAGTCTTTTCAGAGCTCTGAGATAAGTCTCAACTATAAATGCTTTAATGGCCAGAAACCTTCTTGCGTGTAGCAAAAACGGACAGAGGAAGTGAAACCCCTTTGTGTACTAAAACTTCAGTTTCATTTTGGCAAAGGAGAGTTCACGCGCCCTCATTATAAGGTTTTTGTATAAAGACGTTTAATACGCATTTTATATCGATAAATCGTTTCGTAGCGCTTCAGGGCGTTCATTCCCCAGACTAAATTTTACATTTTCTAAATCTCCGCAAAAAGCTACTCTAGATAATTTTAACATTCCCAAGTGAGTGTAATTTTGATATTTCGTAAAATAATCCAGTCGATGTGAATGATTGGAGTTCGCCTTACAAAATGAATATGGCTTTATAAATGGAGTGCTAGATGACTCCTTTTCTTTATTTGTCTAAGGCAGAACGAGAGTACTTTAGAGTTAAAGATTATTTTTAACATGTAACATAATGCTACGAAACGTACGATGCTAAGACTCTGAATAAATTATTCGAGAGCTCTTCGCCCTTTCCAATAATACACATATAAACAAAGATAATTCTGAACTACTCTGTAACGACGCTTCCGCTCTGCTTCTGAAGTGAGCAGCGAGGGCAAGGCGGCGGTGGGAACGATGAGAATGATTTTGACTCACACAATCATCATGAAAAGAAAGCAATATATATATTTATGACATGGCGTATTTTATATTGATTCTTTATTTAGCAGTACTCATCTCGTGTTACGAGTGAGGGTACCCTCCTAGCTGAACAACAATTTTTAGACTCAACACTGGAATGAACCATCAACTACGAGCTTTACTTACAAGTACCCTTTTTTCATTCACTGTCTTTCCAGGATCACTATCGAATGCTGTAGAACGAATACTGGCAGGCATATTATATATGTGTTGCAAATATCGCCATTATTCATGAGAGAAAACGAAAACACATAGAAGGTGATTTCGGACGAGATAAAGAAACTTCATATTCTGTATTTTATAAAAACTCATCTGTCTCTTCTCAACATAATTATACGTATTGGAATATTTCAAAATTTATGGAGATACTTTCTCTAGAGTATTTTTCTGAGTTGCCAATTCATTGTCAACCATAAACGTATTCATATTTAGTTGTATCATGAAGGCTATAAATATAACTTTGAGCACAGCGCCCTGCATTCAGAAAGCTAGAAAAGTAGCAAGTTTCAAAGAAAACATAAAATATAAAGCATATTGAAAAATATGGAAAGCTTGTCGAGAAAAAGTTTGTTACATTTTTTAAGAGTTACATTATTTCATCTCTAGCCGTTCCTCATTTCATTTCTAAACTTTTACTCGCGTAAAATGTAAAATAGTCGCCATTGAAGTGCTGGCGCTACCAAATGAGTTTTGTAGGTAAATAATAATATTGTGCATGTACAAGAGAAAGAAAAATATGATGATGTTGGAAGGTGATGGGAGCTTGACTGTGGACTGTGTCTGCTAGAAACTCTGTATTTCTTATATTGTACGAGTGAATATGTACCAATCTACAAGTACGAAGGTGCTGTAAAATGTTAAATACTATGTAATGTAAGAATTCTCCAGCTACAGAAATATAAAAATTTTCACGACAGAGTGAAAGTAAGGAAACATCTAAATCTACAAGAATTTACGTGGATCTCTCTATTTTCACACACTAACTTTTCGAGGAGCATTGAAGACGGCGATATCCCAAAAGTGCTTTCCTCCTTTTTACTTCTCCTCTCAAGTTTTTCAGCTACTTTCACAGTGAATAATGACCTGAGGTTTATGGCCAAGTAAAGAATTTATGACAATCCGTATAATAATATGCATACATGTACAAGGCGGAGGCATGCATATCTCCAAACTTCACTAACAACACACGGTTTGGTGAACAACACAAAAACAGGATGTTCGTTCGTTCGTAGGAGTAAGAAAGAAGTACGAAGTAGATTTACTTCCAGTAATAACTTGCAGTCATAGTTGCGTTGCCTATTTTCCGAATAAAAATTGTGAGCTCGATTCTTTGCATAAGAAGATGAGCACTAGTTAAGCACCGTTTTTTTTGGTGACGGCAGGACGATGTGACGAACTATACAAAGTACCAGAAAGAGTTTTCTTTTCCAGCAGACCGTGAACCAAACCTGTGTAATGGTTTCTTAAGTAGTAAATGCGAACACCGTTCACATGGCCATTCAGATGAAAAATAAATTCAAAGGAAAAGTTTCTGCTTTGCGTCCGTATGAAGTTCAAGAGAAGTTGTTGAACAATTGTGAATAAATATCTTGTTAGCCGAAATAAAATTGAGTGGGGAGGCATAAGGGCTAAGAGAAGGTTTATTACTATTGCAAGAAGGATACTATTTCAATGATGCTGATGGAAAAGTTAGCTGATATGTAGCTAACCATTAGGGTCAACCTATCAAAGTTCACGAAAATTTTTATTTATGGGTGCTAATGGCGTTTGTCCGATAATTCATTTTAGGCAGCACTGCATTTCGCTGACGCAGTTTTCCCTAAATCATACTCTAAGAGATATCCTTAAGATAGCGCAATAAATTATGCAAATACTACTCGAATGCACAAAACTTCTGTGCGTCACTTGGACTGGATTCGTAATTGCAAAGGTACAGCGCTGCCTATTGACGTAAATTTGTTCTTCCGTGCTGATTTTATGAAGATGTTGGCATCGGTCGTTGGGCCATTCCCAGAATCTGTGTTTTTTGATGACTGCAGGGCGACGTTTTTTATTGTACTCGCTGCAACATGGAAACATTTGAAATATATTCGAAAATGGGATCGTATCAGAAAACCATATTTTCAAGAAGAAGGTATTTTTGTGGTTATACCTGACAGAAGTAAATTGTCTAAGTTCTGCGGAGTCAAGTTGTAATTATCTGAAGGGTAGTTATGAAACAGCCACAAACAAATTCCATCAATCTAAAGGTTTTCTCTCATTAAAATTATTACTGTCTCATGCTTTCGATCCAATGTCAGGTTAGAGAGTGTTTTAATCAACATCAAGCTAAGTTAGAAAAGGATCGCAGCATTACTGTTACTTGGCAGCATTTAATCATCAAAACAAGATTATCTACAAGCTGCAAACGCCTTTTCGGTGATCATGTGAATTGAACTGCAACATGTTAAGTGTACACCTAATACTTATATGCTGGGTTTTACCTGATCTAATGTATAGTTGCCTGGCATGCTGTGCTTCCTTAATAAGTTATTAATCAATCTTAAATCTCAAATTTATCGCGACAGTAATGGGAAACGATTGCTCAGCAGTGACATGATTCACGCTAGAGAGAACATTGCTTTTGATTCAAATTCTGAAATATTTATAGCGATGTTATGGAACTATGGAACTCATTTCTTGTTATACTTCTTATTTGTTTTGCATCACTCGGTTGCTTTACTCTTTTTTTTTGTAGAACGGCTCTGCTGCTGAGACTGGGAATGAAAGCCTCGGCGACCGAACAATTGACAAGCATGTGAACAACGGAGCTGAGCGGAAGGGATTGTTACCATCATCGCAAAACACAGGAAACGCACAAGGTGGAAGTGGGAGTGCGGGGAATGTAGCCTCTATCGACAAAACGGGAGGATCCCAGTCGAACGCTCATTCCAGACGGGATGTTGGCTACATGAATGATTTAATGCGAAGTAGAGCTATATTCAAATGCGTTCCGGTACATTACAGAGAAAAGCCTGGTAGCGTTGTGGCTCTTGCCAGTTTTCCAGGTAGTGGTAATACGTGGCTTCGATACTTACTTCAGCTTTCAACAGGTTAAAATCATTTTTCATTCCAAGCTAAATCAATAAATAAATATAAACATTTTGTCTTAAAATAACTACCCCGTTGTAAATATATCGATACTTAATGCTTGCTGGTTTCTGAGTTGGGTATTATACAAATAAGATTTATGTTTTCTCTTTCGAATCCAGGGGTCTTCACGGGAAGCGTTTACAAGGACTTTGCACTCCTCAGGAATGGATTTCCTGCAGAAAGCGTTACAAACGGCAGAGTTCTCGTTGTTAAAACACATGAAAGTGGGCCAAACGCAAGATCTCTATTCGAGAAAGCAATTCTTCTAGTACGGAAGCCGTCCGAAGCAATTCTAGCTGAATTCAATAGGCGAGCTGCTGGGCACATTGGTCATGCTGGTCGTGATAACTCAAAATAAGCATTTTCACTTACAATTTAAATTCTATATTAAAATTAAATAAAATATTTATTTGTTAAACCATTCATTCTATTCTCTAATTAAGGTCGTGATAAATACACCCGAAATGCTGGACGATGTATGCAAACGAACATAAATCTTACATTTTAATTTTCTGTTGTCCATTAGTCTGTTCCATGACTTTTTTTTATAATTACTCTTTTTAGATTGGTCTCAGTTTGTAGCTCAAAAAGCAAAATCGTGGACAGAAACTAACTTAGACTGGATTGAACACTTTAGCGGCCCCTTGCTCATTTCCATGTATCATCAACTTGTCCAGAATACAACTCAGGAACTGACTGCGATTCTTGATTTCCTTCAGGTACGATTCCGCCATGGGGTTTTTGTCGCTGTAACAGAATGTGTAACAATGACCTCTTTTATCTTATGCCAACTCAGGAACCTATATCAGATACAGTGCTGAACTGTGTCATGAATAACAAAGAAGGGATTTACCGTCGGCGAAAAAAGTATGCACAGTTTAACCCCTTCACAGCCCAAATGGAAAAATTCCTTGCTGCTCAAGAAAAAATCGTGTACAATGCCATTCAGCGGAGACTTGCCAAAGAAAACGCCAAACTAATCCCAGTTTATAACAATACATCCTCTTCGAAACATGAAATGATTATGCCGCTACAATTTACATGAGCAGGCACGTTTATGTATGTTTGCACTTATAACTACGAATGTACTGATGAAACTGAAACAGAACCAGATCGAAGTGATTAAAATTGTTAAGGATATTCATACAATCGAGTAAGTGAAATATTTTTATTAACAGAAACAGAACAGAAAATTGTTGTAGTACAGTCCCCCGGGACAAGCAAACTTTGTCAAACACAATTTTATTTCAATCATGATACATAATAAATAAAAATGAATAGTGCAATCCAGGAAACTTTATTTACCCATCTTAACCTGTTACGCGAATGTTTCACGATGCCCCCAATTGCACAAAACAGCTTTTGGTTTTTGCAGACGAAAGTTATCATAAAATTATACTTTGATTATGCAAATAATATAAGTTTGGCGTTGTGAAACTATTGCCGGAATTGCAAGATTACAATGTACTTTATCTTCGAATTTAACATCGAAAGAGAAACCAACTTTCTCCACCTGTCTTTTAAACTTCGGTAATGAAATTTCTGCTTGTGCTACTTAAACTTTACCTACCATGTCGACTATAATGACAGAAACCCCAAACTACTCTATTCTCCCGAAATCCACCGTCGGAGCTTTTGTGGCAGAGAAGATTTTGTTATATTCTGATAGGCAGATTCTGTGATGTCTCGGTTAGGGAGCCCCCGACCGTCCGACAACTTTTCTCAGAAACTACTGAACCAATTTCATTTTTTGTAAATAGCGTCAGTACATGGTTGCATGAAAGTAGGAAAAACATCTGGATTTTTTTATGTTGTGACCAATTAAAGGGTTTTCGGTGGTTTGCTATATATCCTATCTATATTGTTTACCCTATTTCCTTTATTATTAACCGGTAAGTTGGGCACTAATTCTAATTACTAATTAATTCTAAGTCTAATTCAATTATTAAAATCCATTCGTTTTACTTCAAACTAATATTTAACAAAACAAAAGAGTTTAAACTATGTTCATAGCGAACTGCAAAAATAATCTCTATGTGCATATAATCATTACTCATTACATAATGACAGGTACTAAAAAGTAAAAACATTTATATCGCACTGTACTACTATGGAATTTCGCGGTGCTGCTGGCGGGCTTCTTTCTTTATGTAATACGACATTGTGTTTTACTATTGTTCCATTAATAAATCAATCCATGAAAGTTGGCTGAAAATTCCCTGAGTGAAATTTCCCCTTCATTTCCTCACCTCACCGAACTTTCTCTTATACGAATTTTTTCCATGCATTATCTACCTCAATGAACAGTCTTCTAGGAGTGTTGCTCACATACTCAAGCGTAGAATATCTCAACCGTCTTTCGTTTGGTAAATATGTATTCTTTTTACACTGCACTAGTACAAATACCTAACCTAAATATCATTCTGGATACCCTGGACAAATATGGACACAAAAACTGCTGCTACATATATTCATCGTCCCAATCAAAATATTACGAAATGACCTTAGTGTTACATATTGGATTATATAACCTTTAATTGCAATCAAAATATTCAAAAACAATTTAGTTCGGATATGTAAAACATACCTAAATATGTAAAAAAAATAGTCAGAAATTTTCTTGAGACAAATCATGTCTATTACATGGGAGATTTGGATGTAAATTTCCGTTTCGCATATTTCTCACGAGAAAAACATCTTCGGGGAAATTATTCGTGACACCAAACCAACTTGAAAACCTCATTGGTATCAAAACCCCACCCAACAACACCCTCTAAAACTCCATCCGAAATACACGTTATGTTAGCATTATGGAATCATTTTACGATCTCACTTTCACTGGCCACCCAAATTTTACTATTTAATTCTTCCTGGATTTTGTACAATTTCCCATTAGATTTGAAAGAGGGATTTCCAGCTTGTTTTAATTCCCATTAAAGTTAAAGTTGGCTGTTGCGTGTCACATTTTCCACAAATTAGAGAGAACAGATAGAGCAAAATAAATTACACTTCGCCTCCTCAAAATCCCAAACATTTAAATTAAATACTTGATTTCGACTCTGAGATTATCAATTATCTACGGGATATAATGATAATGATAATCCCAGTGGGATCACCTAGCAATTGTGAATTTTATGCTCCCTTGTGTCTCTCAGTACTGATTAGTGATTACGGAAATGTATCCAGCCAGGTTTTGGGGGGTTCGTGGATGATTTGTGTTTGGTTTACCCAAAAGACGTATCGCAAAGACTCAAGAAAGTTTCTCAACTCAACCTGTCTGAAGGATGTATTCTAAAAGAAAGTTAAATGTTTTAAAATCTATTTTGCATGAATCTATTTTTGAAAAATGCTACAGTCCTATGCGGTCGATGGAATAATATTTAGAATTTAGCAAAATCTCACTCTTGTTGTTACAACCATTATTGTCTTTATTTAATTTTCATTCTAACAAACTAACATTTGGGGTTTGAGATAAACTATGGCATTATAGTAATAGCCAGACAGAAACAAAGTAAACTTAAACGTAAGCAAAAACTGCTTTCTTTCATGCCAGAGTGAACAAGCTGTTGCATAGAAGTATGGGAATTCGCAGCTGATGTTCACTTTTTTTGTTATAGGTGGACAGTTCAACTTTTCGGACTGGCTGGAGAGAATTGAAAGAGAAATTAGATAGAGCGAAAATGACAAGCAGGCAACAGCCAACTTCAATTGGCTCTCACATAGAGCAAGTATAGCATTTAATACTTAATCAATCATATCATTATATTGTAGCATACTTTTGATGCGCTCATTTTTATAATAATACATTTAACGTATCGTGTTGTCTTCGTTCGTCGCATGATCAAAACGAAGACCAGCTCAAACAAACATAAGCAGCAACCAGTCGCTTGAGGACTGTCGTCGTCAGTCGTCACAGTGTGACGGTCACACACTACTGCAACTGTTGTTTTAAATAATGTACATAGAATAATAGGGTGTGTTTTACTTCATTTATGAACGAGTTAATTTCAAGTGACGAATATGTACGCGTTGCTTCGGTGACAGCAAAAATTGTGATGGTATCTCATTCTCGTGTGTTCTTCTACATCAAAGTGATAGAACATCATCAAGCAACATTAACTGGTAAAATAAACTTTTTCTCGAAAAATGGTGCGGCTTCATAGTTAAATAGTAAGCTTTTGGAAGAATGTTTAGTAAGAAAAATGGCGTTAATAAAGTTTGAAAAACAATCCTCTCAATCCTATCATTGTGTATTTACTTGAATCAAGGAAAGAGACCGGGGGACACTCAAACCTCTCATAATGGACGAAGCGGACGTGGTGGCGTACACGACGCTCACTGACCAATACTTGAAGCGGTTCGGAACATTTATCGAGAATCACTTTTGTACATTGGTTCGATGTGTGTCAGAGGATACTCCTTCCAGCAATCGAAGCAGGACCATCAGTTTGGGGTCATCTGGCGACCACAGCTCGACGTCAGTTACCGACGGACAAGGGACAGACTCAGCTTCAAGTATCACACTGCACACGAGCAGCCGTCATATTTGGAACAATCTTCGTCACCCTATTACAATCAGTTGGACACCAACTTCAGAGTCGGCCAGTTTTGAAGAGTTGACATGTATTCCTCATCCATTGGATGGAAATCCAGATGTGCAAAAGGTCATTCTGGTGCTAGTCACTATCACAAATCATGCGAGATCTCTCAAAGAAATCGGACAATCCACTTTTGTCAATTCAATTGTATTATATGGGGATAGCTTTGAAATCGAAACTGAGAAGGATGCTGCGGCATCTATTGCAGAGACTGAAGGCGAAGGACACATTGCCATTTCAAAGCTACTCCCACTTCTGTTGGACCTTTTAGAGTATTTGCAAGAATGCAGTGAATTTGTCTGTCACTGGATTGCACAAATTTCTGCACTGTTCAAAGAAAGTAAACCACACGTTGTATCCATCACAAATCTCCAGCTCTACACGGTATTCCGCGAATTAAGTGATTTGCTCAGCCTTCTGGTAATTTTGGATGAGGTGATTCGAAACCAGGGTGCGTTGCAGGAGCACTGGCATAAGTACAGGCAAATGATCAAATCTGTGCGAGCAGACAGCCGCTCATTTGACACAGAAGCTGGAAATCTTGTCCAACTGGAGCGAGACCTAATGAAGATTGACAAATGCATCATGTCGGCGAATATATTTAAAGACTTTCTCGACAGTATCCTTCAACAAAACCAACGTTATATGTCACGGAACGTGTTGTTGTCAGAGAAGTTTCTGTGGTTTCTCAATACACTGGCTGCCGACATGGTTGAAAAAGATGTAATTCACGATGTGGATGAAATACGTCCAATTTCATTAGCCTCAATGTATGTCTTCACGGCCTCCCTATTTCCAACCTGTTTCGATACGAAAAAAGTTTTTCAAAAGACGATTTGGGAACAATTACGAAAAGTTCAAGCTGTAGCCCTGCCTGGAGCAAACATTTGGATACCGGAAGTGTTCCTTACCCATTCTGTTCAAGGGAACGGTAGTAAATTATTTGATCACCGTGCCATGCAAATGCTAGCCTCAACGCGCCAAACGTTCCTACAACAAAAGGTGTCAGGACTTGCCAAAGAACTACTCCAATGGAATTTAAACTACTGCTCATGGACAGTTAGACTGCAAGAAGTTTTGCTACTCAAAGACCTCAGCGTGATCAGCATGTCTGACCTGTCCAGGAAGTGTACGCTGATCGTCGAAGGAATAAAACTTGCTCAGAATCTAAGTCACAACTTTAGGCTCATCTTAAACCTGCATGCAAGTTTGAATCGACCAATTGGGAAGAATGTCGTTGTCCAACTATGCCAAATTTTAGAAATTCTGAAATCCATTCAAGGGTCATTCTTCCAGTTCAGTGTTAGGCTCTGTTGTTCCACAATGTACATTATGCAATACGTAATGCACACCGCTCTCATTCATGTTCGAGCAGCTCAAAAATCTATCATCAGTACGGACTTCAGAAAATCCGATGAAACTAAAGCGGACGCGTTGTCTGTGTTGAAGATTTTAGAGCATTGTCTCCGCGGGACGTTTTCACAAAAAAGATTTCTTGTGGCGCAGATTGCTCTGGATTGGGCATGCTCGGTCAACTCAACGTCACGTCTGTGGAAGGATGAGGAGACTTCGCTGGTACTCCCCGCCTGCTTCGATCGCTTGAAGCAGCTAATGAATTTGGAAAGAAACATACAATTCTACTGCAATGGTTCATCCGTGTTCTTTCACCGAATCATCTTGTCAACTTACTTCTCCTCCCTTTACGTCAACCCCCAAGAAAGTTCGAAACTTCCTTTAATATTCTTGATAATCAAGGACTGTTTGGCCTCACTCAACGACAGTCCTCATGCCGAACATGCCAGAAAAGTCTTTTTAGCAGAGATTGAAAATTACCTTAAAACTCACTTTATTGAGCGACTGTGTCAAGACGTTGAAATTGATTTACGAATTCTGAGCCACACTCATCTACAAGTGCAAGCTAAAGAGGGGACCCCACCACCTTTTCGAACTGGTGTGAAGGACTTGGAAAATATACTGGACACACCGTCCTTCTCTTGGGATAATATTAATAATATTAATTTGAAGAATATCGTAAGTATTTATTAACCTTGAAGTGACTTATAAAAATTCGGGAAGCCCGAAAGTAACACTACAAATTATAAATGATAAATTTTGTGTTTATCGTTGTAGGTTGAACATTACATGAGCAAAACATTTTACAATTTGGCCTCCGTTGCGCTTCATGATTGGCAGTCATACGCCACAATGAGAGTTCTGGCCTCCGATAAGTACAAGTTGAGTATTTTGGATGACCATCTTCCCGGCCATTCTTTAGAACAGGTAAGCTTTTACGCAACAAACTGGTCATGATGAACATACAAAGAAACTGTAATGTCTGAACTTGTCTGAAACTGAAAAAAAAACTTTTGTTTTAAAACTTGTAACAGGGCCGCGATATACTGGAAATCGTGAGGAATCTTCCCCAATTTGTGGCAGAGTTTACATACAATTTAAATAATCAAGTTTTCGTCCAGATTAATTCACTGAACAAACATTTGGATACAGTGAACATTCGACACTTGGCAAATTCTCTCCGGACTCACGGACCTGGAATGGCTAATACAACAATAAATTTTACTTACCGATTTTTGCGATCAAAAGTTCGATTTTTGTCACAATTTTTGTATGATGAAGGAGTCAAATCACGCTTAACCAAAGATATCAAATTGTTCAAACAATCACACCAAGAGGTATCTTCTTCCAATTCATCCGCCCAGAATTTTACGTACGCCACACTTCTTTTCGAGCGAGCCATGAAATTCAAAGAGGGGATACGGAAAATTGGTGTGACGCCTGATGGCTTGTCAAAGCTTGACCAATTCCGTTTGTTAGTCACACATATTGGAAATGCTCTGGGGTAATAATTAAGATAATGTACTTTATCTGGATGATTTTGATATTAGCAGTTGTGTAATTTTGAGTCTTTGTTTAAATAGGTTTATCCGTCTAGTCAGATCCGGAGGATCCCACTTTCTTGCAGGCGGGTGCCAATTTATTCCGGATTTGCAAGATATTACTCAGTTTGCTGAATTAGTCGACTCAAACGCTAATTTCGAGAGTAGTCACCAAAGGTGTTCGATGGACATAAAAAATGCAGCAGTTGGCATTGATTCGGCAGTCAAGACTCTGTCTAACTCGTTTTCGGATGGTATTGACTATTTCAAACTACTTGTCAGTGCGTTTCAACCAGCGTTGCTTGATGCGAAGTAAGTTGGAATATGATATGATATGATAAAAGCAAGCATTCAATTATTAGCTTAAAGGCTTTATTTAGACTATGACTTCAATATGAATTAATTGATCACTTAAATTATTTGTTTAATCATAAAGGAACTCTCATTTGAAGAACTTTTACGGAATCATTCCGGCGTTGACGCTATCTTATGTTGACCACATGCGGTTAAGCAAGGAGAAGCTTGCAAAGCGCTCAAAATCCCCTTCCGTATTCACTGACGATGGATTTTCAATGGGTATTGGAATTTTGTTTCCAACCGATAATGTCAAAATTTCCTTTATATTTTAAATTAGCTATTTATCTGTGAAAAACAAATTTATTTTTGTAGGTATTGCATACCTGTTGAAAGTTCTCAATCAAGGGAATGATTTTGACTCACTGTCCTGGTTTTCCAACGTGGAATTCTACCTTTTGAAGGAACGTAATAAAGCCCTGAAAGCTATTCAGGATTCAAAAAAGGATGAAAAATTGCAGCAAGCGAATACATTAACAGCAAAGCGCCTTCTCGACGTTCTAAATGAGTTCCAACTTGTGCGTTACAACCTGAGTTCTGCAAGAATTTTCTTTCAACACGATACTTCTTCAATTGATAATACAAATGGTGATTAATGAATGACTGTGATGAAATCAACTAAAAAACTGCGAGTATTGATATGAGACAAGAGTTTACGTTTTATTTTCAACTGCAATTTAATACGTATTTTTATAATAAAAATTCCCTAATAAAACGATCTATCTTAAACATTAATATTATGTAATGCAATGTCACTGCAAAATTCTTACTCTTTCCTCTTACTTGTGCTTTTTACTTAAAATTATTCCATAAAAATCTGACACTGACGCTGCAGAAGCGGAAGGCAATTGTGACGGTGGTTGAGCAGGGGTGGGCTGCTGTGTTGCAGACTGCTGAGTCTGCTCTTGATGCTGTCTTCTTTGAATCATCAACTGTTGGACACCCAATGATTGGACAGACTGATTGGAGCCGGAAGTGCTTGTCGTTGAGGAATTTCCTCCTTTCGAACCAAGCTTTGAAACATGAACTGGGAATACCAGGGCTCCTCCAGCAGTAGGCTGGGACGTTGGTCCACTCTGCGTTTTCACAAGAGTGGTGACTGAGCCAGCTGCCGACGGCTGAACTTTCATGATGTTCTACAATGATTCAATTCAAAAATTCGCACACAAGTCAATTTTTGGGAGCTGAGTTTGATCTGGTACATTTTATAAAATCGTTTGGACATGGCCTAATTTGCATAAGAAGATTATGCAAATTAATATTTGGTTGGCGACTTTTTAAAAAAACCGACATCGGAATACGAGATTAGAAGGGTGAGCCTGGACAGGTCTCACTTACTGAGATGAACTAACCAGCCGGGGTTCAGATTAAGGTGGCGTCTATAGCTGACAGCGGTAATCGCCACAGCATAAAAGTTGAAAGTGCGATCTCCTGTCACAAATGGTAGTCTTTAAGAAATTAATGGTAAGAATACAATTTACTGATTTAAATTTCGAGAAGCTACACGTGAGATGCGGTTGAGTTTTTACATTCACAAAAATGTCGGCATTCACAAAAATTTTTGTTGATTTTGTTTTGCGGAAGAATTTTTTTTCAGGCTCTGTTTTTGAGTATGCCCATTCGAATACTGAAGTTCAGTAACTGAACGGATTTTGATCATTAAGGTATCAAATTAAAACCAATTAGTTGTAGAAGATAATTGAGAGAGATATAAGGAGTAAAGCTTAATCATGTAGTTTTGTCCATTAAATACATACAATTTGATTTTTAACATTTACATTTATCTTCTACAACTAATTGGCTTTAATTTGATACGTTATCAAAATACGTTGAGTATTCAAATGGGCATAAATACTCTAAAACAAAGTCCAAAAATAATTTTTTCATTACTTAGTATTTTTTTAGAAAATCATGACCCTCGGAATTGTTTAGTGAATGTAAGAACTAAAACGGAGCTAATGTGTAGCTTCTCAAAATTTAAATCTTTAAATTGTATGTTTCTCATTACTTTCTTAAAGACTTTTGACAGGAGATTGTAACTCTGTGGCAATTACCACAGCTAAACGTCCCTTTAAATAAAGTATTTGTATTTCTACCTTCCTACCTAACCAAACTCGAATCTAGTGTCCGTTTTTGCGAACCATGCACAATTTTTAAGCCACCAAATTTCCATAAATTAAGAAATAGACTAACTTAGGTTATGTGTTGGTTACGACCAGCGTATTCGGCAGTAAAAATCATATTATCATTTCTCTTTGATCAGAACGATTACTTTGTTTTAATTGGTCAGCAAAAAAAATGACAGCTAAATATTTTTTTAAAGAAAAGGGAAGAGTATTAACGGCCGACAAACAAACAGAATCACGTCACGATATTTTAAAAAGATCAAGTTACAAGGTGATAGCGATTTTTGTACAGATACGTATTTTATAAAATGCATAATAAAAATATGACCAAAAAAAGAACTCATCCGGGTGTAAAAGTTTAAGCAATTATGTTTCAATTAGGTAACTACCTAGTGTTACAAAACAAAGTGCCATGGAATCCTCAGAACCTACACACTCTAATTTTAACTTTATGCATGGCTCACGATAAATTTCTTTGTCATCTTTGCAAAAACGGACACCGGATTCACATTCTGTAGGTCGAGTTTGTTTAAGTTTCATTTCGTTCTGTGTAAGTGGCAGAAAAAAATACTCCAAAGTTAATTAATTGTAAATAAATTCGACGTTCGACTCAATGTGTAATTAACAAAAAGTTTTTAAAAAGTCGAAAACACAACACAATGCTAGTCTAAAAGTATTAATAAAGAAAAAAAGCGGAGTCACATGGACGCTGTACATTGAGACATCAGAACAAACATAAATAAGTTTTGTTTAAATACGATTATTAGTGGCACTAAAGTTATAACATTCATAAGTACCACAAATGCATGTCGGTTAACCACGTACGTGATTTGCATTTAGAGTCAAAGTCAAAGCGTAATTTCTTAAATTGAATCAAATTTATTTAGGCCGTTTAAAATCTTCTGTATATTTAAACCTAAAGGATTAAACGTGTAACTGATGAGATTTGCTGAGAGTTATAATTGATTCGTCTTGAATGATGATAAAACTTTTAGTTCAACGCCTTTGTCTTAGCTAGCTTCTTCCACACAGATCAGTCAAAAGCATTCAATCATTGATCAGGATCACGGAGAAATGAACCTTATCCCCAACGCCAACAGTTTCTTATCCGCAGATGAACCCCAAGAGATTTGACTTTTATCGATGAAAATACTCCTTAATCAAACGATGTTGGGGAAATCACTAATCTGAACCCGATGTAGTCTTATCGCCTGCCGAAGTAACTAATGAAATCGAAATCCATCAATAAAAGCAATTGTTCGAACGTATCCACTAGATGCGTAGTAGTTTTTTTGGAAATAGTATTATTAACTAACTACAAAGTATACCTAACGAGAAAATACTAGTACGAATGATAAAACTACAAATGATTTCTGGTTTGCGGATGCACCAACCTGAAGCCCAACTGTGAGTAGTGTCGGAGATCCTTGAACGGGCACTGATCCTTGGAAGGTAGCGACAGACCCTTTGGAACCTGGCAATACCGATTGGGCACTCACAGGATTTGTCAAGGTCCCACCGCCAATACCATGATGCTTTAAGAATGCTGCAACCTCTGCTTCAGTTACTGGTCGAGTGACAGTCTTCCCTCCGACCGTATGCTGCTTAACCAACTATATTACATTCATTCAAACATTTCAAAACAACTGGAAATTAGCTTCCTCCAACCTATCATATTCACAATATTTTTTAGAAATCTTCTTTGACACGACTACCTACATTCATTTACTTAACTATATTAAGAAGTAAAGTGTAGTGGAACAGTGTGTCAGTGTCAAGTGAAAGTGCCAAAAAGTTCTACACTTGTACAATGCTACATGCATGCACTCAAGCTTTTGTTTCAGATTTCTGAATGGCATAAATATCCAATCAGTGTTGATGCCGTCTACAAAAGTTACTAATTCATTAATAAAACATGAACAAGCTATATCCAGAACCAGGTTCCATTCCAAAGTATTCATCCAACACCTCTATCAATTGCAAAACACCAATAAACCTGAAGTGGCGCCAAGCAGCCTGGATTCTCCACCGGATTGTTTCGCTGTGTGTGTGTTAAAAATAGACTACAAAGATTCAAGTACGAGGTGAAGCTAAACTTATTTACATCAAGCCAATTTGATTGAGATTTATTGAAGCAAGCTAATTATTTATAGCATTAAAGAAAAAGAAAAAGTGACCAAGTCACAAATCAACCGAAATGTGAATATGTAACTGTTAATAAAAGGCAAAAGAAATAAAGGCTTAAAACAATTAATCAAATTCAATGGCAAGGAAACGAGGAAGGAAATGACACTTGGCGAGAGGCGATTAAGGAAATAATTACAAGTCAATTACACTGAAAGCGAAAGTTGAAAGGGCGAGTTATTAATTAATAGCGTATTATTAGCAGTCGGGCTAACATGTGCATCTAATAGACACTTAAACACACAATTAAATTACGATTGAGTTGTCATTTTTTACTGATAACATTATTGCGTAAGTTGATCGCCACTATTAACCTGAATTTGACGTTGAGTTCCTTGCTGCTGCACGGTAGCAGTAGTGGCTGGGGAAACAACTGGAGAGCTGATGGCCATGGTTGTATTGGGTTGGGAGAGGGAGAACTGCAATTTGCAATGAAATTGAAAATCATTTATTTCATTATATTTATGACTCTGAACTTTAATGCCATGAGCCTAATTATAGTCGTGTTGTTTTTGCTGCCATGACAGACGCGGTATGAAATGATGAAAATGAAATGACGCCATTAGAATTAACCATGACGTCATTATGATTTCATCGTAACGTCGCCTTCATTTCCTCTGTGCCAAATTAAATTTTTTTAAAACGTCATCTTCACTTTTTCTAACCAAACCCCTCTGTTTGGTTTTTTCAACAATTAAATTACGTTTGAGTTGTCATGTTTTTGCGTGTAAAATTATTTTTTGTATTTTTTAAAATAAAGGTTGCCAATATTTACCTGAATTTGACGTTGTGTTCCTTGTTGGACCACGGTAGCCGTAGTGGCTGGGGAAACAATGGGAGAGCTGATCGCCACTGTTGTATTAGGTTGGGAGAGGGAGAACTGCAATTTTTCAAATGAACAAGCAAACATTTAAGTTTAACGCCATATAGACTGTATTGAATAGCTGTACGAAAAATTGAGAAGCGATAGAGACTCGAGCGAGACAGAATTTTAGTAAGAGTAGAATATTGCCGTACAAAAAATGTGGGGATTGACCAGCCACATTACAAATTACAGGGCAGGTTCTGTAGGAAAATATTGTAGTGTCGTTTCTGTGTTATTTAACGTCACAGACGTCAGTTTACCTGCTTGATGACAAAATTACCGACTCGGTAATACCGAGCAATAGAGCGATAGTCTTCACTCTTTCGTAGGAAGTCTCTTTTGTCAGTTTGTCAATTGTCAATTTACAACAATGGTAACGGGGCCCGTGCAACGAACGATGACAGCACCAATACCACCGGTCACAGTCAGAGATGAGATTTGTTGTAGCTTATGATAGTAACCCACCTTCTGCGTTGATCCCGAACCGCTGATGATCGGAAGCGATGGCGCGGATAAACCTGAAATCGAATATGTGTTCGACGTGGGAATTTGTAGACACAGGGGGCAGACTTACCGGAGCGGGGATTTGCTGCGGAACAATGCTCGTCGAGCTTACAACATTTGTTGGAGAACTGGAAGCTACGACTTGAATTCGCTTCGCCTGTTGCTGGACTTGAGCTTGGAGAAGGTGCTCTCGAATCTGATTTGGGCTCATTTGGTACTGTGCACCCGGAGTTAGTGGAAATGATTGAATTAAAGAGTTATGTCGGACATATTGCACGGGTACAAGTACCGGCTTCTGGCTGGAAACAGTTACAGGCGTTGCAGCTCTACTGGGGGATGACTGAACAACGGTGGCTAAACCCGGGGCGTTGTGTGTTATCAGCTTTGTTGCCAGTTGTTGAGGTGATAGGGACACAAGCGTGGGTTGTGACGACTGGGGCTGAGATCCTGCTTGCACGGTTGGAGCTGAAGTGACTACAATCCCTGTGGTGCTGTGCTGGCTACGTTGTACAGTAGCTACAGTAGCTGCTGAGGAGACCAAATCCTGTGTCACCACAGAAGGCGCACCGGCAGTTACTGCAGCAACAACTGCTTGTTGCTGCCGTTGAAGTTCCAGCTTTTTTCTCTCCATTTGGATTCTGTCGAATCGCGCTTGAACCGTTGATGTGGCCGAATTGTCCATGTTCATGCCAATTTCTGGTATCGCTTGACTTCGTTGTACGTTAGTTACTGTAGATACCAAATTCTGTGTCACGACAGAAGGCGTACCGGCAGTTACTGCAGCAACGGCTGCTTGTTGCTGCTGCCGTTGAAGTTCAAGCTTTTTTCTTTCCAGTTGGATTCTTTCGAATCGCGCTTGATTTATTGATGTAGCTGAATTGTCCATGGTCATTCCAATTTCTGCTATCGCTTGAGTTCGTTGCGTATTACTTGCGGAGGATATCAGTTCCTGTGCCACAGACGCTGGTGCGCCAGCAGTTACAGCTGCAACGGCTGCTTGCTGCTGTCTCTGAAGTTCGAGCTTTTTGCGTTCCAGTTGAATTCTATCAAATCGCGCTTGGGCTATTGAGGTGGCTTGGAGGGGATTATCGAAATTAATTCCCATTTCTCCTATTGCCTGAATATGTTTATTGGACTTTACTTGAGGGCTAACACTAGCAGGTTTTGTTGTAGGTGCTCGTTTATTGGCAATATTCTTGATTGTATCAAATTTCGAACAATATATAAGCCTTAATTGAGAGTTGTTGTCTTGGGACATTAGTTGTGAAACCTTCATATTTCGTTTAGAGGGGGAAGGGGGCGTTATTTTAATAAATGTCTTGGCTTTTTTCTTTTTTCCAGCAGACGGAGATGTTGGATCACTGGCAGACGGGGTGTCAAACATCAGCTTTCCTTCTTCACGAGGCGCGACC